>APFE031032856.1:0-68477 GCA_000404065.3 Pinus taeda | reverse complement strand
TTATTTTGAAGGAATTCAAAGGGCATAGTGAAGCATTATTATCAGTAATTGATGCCCCGAAGAAATAAAATGGAAACACCTAGTAGGCGACCTGAAAGCTCTAGCATGACTCATGAAGAAGAGGAAGAAATACAACATGATATGTCAAAATTACGAGACCAAGTGCAACAAGTGTCACTTGCACAAAAAGGTGTAGAAGCTAAGATGAATGACGTGGAAGCTAAGATGGATGATCTAAAGATAGATTTGAAGACAGACATGGAAGAATTGAAGATTAATATGAATAAGTTGCTACAAGAAAGGGTCACTAAGGGTGAAAGGGTAGTAAAGGAAACTCATGATGAGAACAAAAGAAATGTTAATCATGATTCCATAGACTCTAATGTTGGATCGAAGACCCACCATATTCCAAAAAATCGATATGAGGAAGTTTGATGGCAAGGATCCCGCAACATGGATATTACAGATGGAGCAATTTTTCGATCTCAATAATGTGAAAACACACAAAAGGTACGTATTGCAACTTTATATTTGGAACCAAATCAGTTTGTATGGTATCAATGGCTTTGCTCTCGTAAACAATTTATCACTCGGGCAATTTTTACGGAAGAATTGATAGCACATTATGAGGATACAAAAAGCAACACTTTTTTTAGCCAATTGATAAGTCTTAAACAAAAGGGTTCAATAATGGAGCACATTGAGGAGTTCCAAAAATTGAACATAAGGGTAAAAATATTCCAGAGGAGCATAGGATTGATGTGTTCATAGGGTCTTTAAAGGATAATATCCAACATGATGTTCGCCTTTGGGAACCTGATTCATTAGAGAAGGCATTCAGGTTAGCAAGAAAAATGGAAAGCAAAATTATGGCAACCAAGAAGCATACCATTCACAACTATAAAGACGGAAGTGTTTTTGCCCCTAGTCTTCCACAACCTATTAGGTTGACACCACAACAATTGGAAGAAAAAAGAGAAAAAGGGCTTTGTTACAGTTGTGATAGCAAATACACTAAAGGTCATAAGTGTCCTGAGAAGAAATTATTGTACATAGATTGTGAAGAGGAAGAAGGAAAGGAGCAAGAAAGGTCAAAAGAAGAGGATATACTCTAGGAACAAAGCCTAGATTAAGAAAAAATGAATCCGACCATATCTTATAATGCATTGGCGAGAATTACCACTCCTCAACCCATCAAGATAGAAGGACAAATCAAGAAGAAAAAAGTAATAGTGTTGATTGATTCAGGAAGCACCCACAATTTTATTCATTGTAAGGTAGCAAAAGAATTGAATTGCTTCCTATATCCAGCACCAGAGTGTCAAGTGATGATTGCAAATGGAGGAACATTAAATTGCTCTGGAAAGTGCCATAATATCAAGCTATCCATGGGAGAATATGTATTGACTAGCCCAATGCTTTCCATTCCAATGGGAGGTGCTGATGTTGTACTAGGAGTCCAATTGGCTACAATCCTTGGGTACAATAGCTTTTAATTTTCAAGAAATTTTCATCAAATTTTCTATGGAAGGAAAGGAAGTTGTATTAAGGGGCATTGCAAGGAAACCAGGAAAGATAATCAGCTCTAATGGTATGAAAAAGCTTCTAAAAAGGGAACAAAGAGGTGTAATTGCACAATTATGTTCGCTAGATGTTTCCACATCGGAATCATCTATTTCTCCAGATCTCCAAAAACTCCTGGATAATCATTCCAAGGTATTTGAGACTCCTAAAGGTCTCCCACCTATGCGTGATCATGATCATACTATTCATCTGATTCCAGGAAGTGTTCCTCCAAACATCAGGCCGTACAGATATTCCTATGTCCAAAAGAGTGAAATTGAACGTATGGTTGCAGAAATGCTAGAGGCTGGTATAATTCAACCGAGTCAAAGTTCTTTCTCTGCTCTAGTAGTATTGGTGCACAAGAAGGATGGATCATGGCGCATGTGTCCGGATTATAGGGAGCTCAACAAGCTCAATATTAAAGATAAGTTCCCCATTCCTGTCATTGATGAATTACTGGATGAATTGCATGGATCAATTTACTTCACCAAGTTGGATCTTCATTCAGGATATCATCAAATCAGAATCAAGACTGAAGACATTCCAAAAACAACATTTAGAACTCATGAGGGTCATATGAATTTTTGGTCATGCCTTTTGGCCTTACCAATGCACCTTCAACATTTCAAGGTTTGATGAATTCAATTTTCAAACCATTCCTTAGAAAATTTGTGTTAGTATTTTTTGATGATATACTAATCTACAACAAGTCTTGGAAGGATCATTTTGAACATGTTGATAGGGTGCTACAACTATTGGAGGAGAAACAATTATATGCAAAAAGATCCAAATGTTTCTTTGGAGTACAAGAGGTGGAATATCTGGGTCATATTGTATCTCATGAAGGAGTTAAGGTAGACCCTAGCAAAATTAAAGCCATTAAGGAATAGAAAATCCCCACATCCATAAAGCATCTACAAGGATTTCTCGGGTTGACAGGGTATTATCGCAAGTTTGTTAAGAATTATGGGAGAATCGCAGCACCTCTAACAACATTATTGAAGAAAGATGCATTTTCATGGACTCCGGAAGCAACAAAGGCCTTTGAACATCTTAAAGAGGCAATGTGCCAAGCACCGGTCTTAGCTACACCGGACTTCACGAAAACATTCATTGTGGAATGTGATGCTTCAGGAATGGAATTGGTGTTGTTCTAATGCAAGATGAAAGACCCATTGCTTTTGAAAGTCGTCCAATCAAGGGAAAGTTTTTAAGCAAAGCTATTTATGAGAAGGAAATGTTGGCAATACTCCATGCGCTTAAGAAATGGCGACCCTACCTAATGGGAAGACACTTCAAGGTAAAAACAGATCATGATAGCCTTAAATACTTTTTAGAACAAAGATTATCCTCTGAAGAGAAACAAAAGTGGGTCACAAAGATGTTGGGTTATGACTTTGAAATCATCTACAAAAAAGGGAAGCAAAATGTGGTGGCAGATGCACTCTCAAGAAAGGATGAGGATGTGGAAGCATTGTTGTGCGCCATTTCTATTATCCAACCAGATTGGATAAATGAAGCAAGGGAGGAATGGAACAATGACGAAGAAGTGTGGGCACTTATTCGAAAGTTACAACAAGATTCCAGTACATTAGATACATTTAGCTGGCAAAATGATTCGTTATGGTACAAATATCGCTTATACCTTTGTAAGAATTCCCAGCTAAAACAAAAGATTCTTATGGAATTCCACACTTCTCCCTTAGGAGGGCACTCGAGATTTTTAAAAACTTACTACAGGGTTAAGAAGAAATTTTTTTGGGAGGGCCTTAAATCAGATATTCAAAAGTTTGTGGCGGAATGTTTGGTTTTCCAGCAAAATAAAGTTGAAACAATTAAGACATTGGGTCTATTACAACCTTTATCCATTCCAAGCCAACATTGGGAGGAGGTTTTAATGGATTTTTATCACAGGTTTACCCAAGTCTGAGGGAAAGAGTGTCATCATGGTGGTAGTTGATAGACTTACCAAGCATGCACACTTTTGTGCATTATCACATCCATTTAAAGCCAATACAGTTTCTAGTGCATTTATGGAAACAATTCAAAAGCTACATGGAAACCCAAAGATTATCGTAAGTGACAGAGATTCCATTTTCACTGGAAATTTTTGGACAAAATTATTTTCTTGGCTTGGTACTCAGTTAGCTCATAACTCATCTTATCATCCTCAATCTGATGGGCAAACTGAGATAGTAAACAAATGTTTGGAAGGATATCTTCGTTGCTTCGTATCTGATAAACAGACACAATGGGTCAAATGGTTGCCTCTGGCTGAATGGTGGTATAACACTTCCTTCCATACAGCAACAAAAATGACCCCATTTATGGCACTTTATGGGTATGAACCACCATCCATCACATCATATTTAAGAGAAAATTCTAAAGTTCAAGCAGTGGAACATCACATCGAACATCAACAACAAGTCCTCCAACTCTTAAAGGATAACCTCGTGTTGGCACAGAATAGAATGAAACAACAGGCAGATCAACATCGCAGTGAAAGAAGTTTTGATGTAGGTGATTGGGTATTCTTAAGGCTACAACCATATAAGAAAATGTCCCTCAAGCAAGCTAAGAAGGATAATAAATTATCACCAAAGTATTATGGTCCGTACAAGGTGTTGCAAAAGATTGGTACTATGGCATACAAATTGGAGCTTCTTGCAGCTTCTCGATTGCACGCAGTTTTCCATGTTTCATGTTTAAAGAAGGTTATAGGTGATAAGCTCCCAGTTCAAAAAATATTTCCAGAACTTGACGATGAAGGAAAAATTATATTGGAACCATAAGTAGTCACAGAAACAACAACTTGATAGCTACGAAATCGATCAATTTTAGAGTATCTTATCAACTGGAAGAACTTATCTGCTGAAGATTCCATATGGGAGGATGAGAATTTGATACAGAAGCATTCATAACTACTCAAGCATTGAGGACAACACTTTTTTTGAAGGAAGGGGCATGTTGGGTCCCTATAATACTAGTGATTACCCCATTACTATTGTAGTTGTACTCCTTATTAATATTGTTGTGCCCCTATTGTCCCCATATTGTTGTTACTATGCCCCGTAGAATCCCTCTATTGTTATTTTTGTGGATTTATATTATTATTGTTAGGTCAGTTGGGTTATATTATGACTCCTTAGACTCCTACATATAGAAATGAGGTTTTGTCATTTGAATCATCCAAGAATTTTTCATTTATGTAATGTAAAGGAGGTTTCCCCCTTGAGGAGGTTGAGTTTTAAGGCGTTGATCTATCTTTTCTATCTCTTTCTTGAGCTGGTTTCATAACATTATCCTTCTCAAAGAAGTTAGAGGCCACCTACGAGAAAAAAAAACGACCAATTCAATAACCCTGGCACTGAGGAGGGGGAATTAATGTTGGAAATGCCATGAGTCCCAGTCAGGATGCCAAACACAAAGGTTCACACTGTTATCTAAGCTCAAGCCTCGACTAACAAACTAGCACAATAATGAGAATGCTTTCCATAATAGAGGTTTGGCAACTTCCATATACCCTTGATGGTCATTCTCGTTGTCTCCCAACAAGGTTGACAGGAAATTAACATGCCTAAAAATAACATTAATTGTACTAAGACCACTATGGGAGAATAGGGACATTGACCCTCGCACCGTTAGTGAAGTGCCTGACATTATCGACCACGTAGAAGAGTGAATTTTCATTATTAAAACGAAGCTATGTTCATATATTTGATCATTTACCAGCGAATTTTCATTACGACTTTAAAATAAGAATATAACTAATTTGTCTAACAATATAAATTTCAACGGAAATTTGTCTAACCATTACTGGTTTTTATTTTCCTTTAATGACCATCAAAACCCCATCAACTCCTACACCGGTCACTATTTTCTCCAAACAGTTTATAACAATAGATTGTTGTTCTAAGAAGTCCATTCCCACTAGTATATGATATGACCCAAGTGGAAGAATATTCAATTCTACTACCAAGAAAGAACTATTAAAATTAACAGGGCATTGTTTCATAGACTGAGTTATTTTCCTCTTAGTGCCCGTGGCTAACTATACTAACCATGCATTCCTAAATTTTTATATTTTCAAATTGCATCTCTATACATTTTGGGGACTAATATAGCTTAAGGTAGCTCCAGGATCTATTAAAATAGACACAATGTCATTTGATATTTTATCTTTTATTTCCAACATAGTAGCTTGTTGTTTAGCTTACCGATTTTCGAGGGTAGTGCTAATCCTTGGGATACTCCTCACAATATCATTTATTGTAGTTGCCTTCCAAATTGTTTGTATTTTGTGCATTGATTTATACTTATGTGGACAATCCCTCATCATATCAGGTTCCCCACACACACAACACCTTAGTGGTTCTTTGGTGGTGTCATACTTTTTGCTACTGTATTTTGTTACTCTTGGACCTATGTGATACTAAGGTGGAAAAGTGTGCCTTATATGATTCCTTTCATCTTTTGATTATCTGTACCAAAATTTCTCAAAGAAGGTGGTTTTTGTTTCTTCATTCCCCCACCGATTCTTCTACCATCCTTGTTCTTCCACAATTTTCCAACTTCACTTTTAATTTTGAACTATTGCTGACATAACCTCGCTTTTTTTATTACTTCATCCATGGTCTTTGGGTTATCAAAATCAATTCTCTCCATGTAAAAGATCAGTAAACATATTAGGAAAGAATGAATTTTAACCTTCCCTTCCTTCAAATAAGGCACCTAACGCAAAAAGTTGGTGAATTTGTTTAAGAATTCATCCATAGTTAGTTGCCCCAGTTTTAGCACATGAAATTTGTTAGCCTTGTCATCATAATACCTCTCACTCAGGAATCTGGCCTTGAATTGTTGCTGAAATTCTTACCATGATACTTTTTTTCTTCCAATTCCTAGACGCTCTTACGTTCCTCCCACCACAGAGTCACTTTACCCTGCAATTAGTGAATTGCCAATCATGCTTTCAGGTTGCTTTCATATTCATATACCTAAAAATATTTTGTCATATTCAACAACCACACCTTTGCATCCTCCTACTTCTCGCCATCAAACGCTGGTGTTTTGATCTTCCTAAATTCTCCTTGTAATTCGGCCTTCCTTTCTTTCTTATATGCTTTTGATGTTTCAAGGTCAGTTTCTTCTCTACTTCCCAACTTGTTAGATCCTATCTTCTTGGTACCTTCCTGATTTACACTCTTATGATTAGACTTCTCTATCCATTCTTGGATTAGATTCTCATGATCTTCATTATCTTTCAATAAACTTTCGTTATTGCTCTAAAGATGGACTAACTTTGATTGCAGTGTCCTTACCATTTCTACCAATTGGGAGTTTACGACAGTAGCATTGCCAACTTCTCCCAAATCCACATACAATTCTTAGACTATCACATGAATAGGTTAGTAGTTATGCCAACCTATGAGAAGACTCAATTGAAACAAGTATCGACGAGAAATCCATTTGACACAGAAAACATAGTAATTGGTATCATTTATGAGGCACTTGTAACTATAGAAAACTTTTGAAACTATGAAATACTACATTGGGAAGCTGAACAAATTTCCCGAAGTTTATGAGGAAAGGCTTTCACAGAGCAACTACCTAGTAGGTGATTTTTTTAGTTTGGAAGATCTACAACATCTGTGATGGGCACACTACCTCATAACTGTTTGCAAAATGGGTGACCTACTCTCATCGTGAGGGCATCTGAGAAGATGGTGGGAAGATAGCCTTGCATCGAGAAAAGTTGTAGAAAACATGCTCTATCAGTGGTCTAAGGGAATAAGAATTAGAAAGTATCTCGACATCCTTATTACAAACGGTCACGAGGCAGTGTGTCCATGGCAGATGTTGTACATCTGCGAAACTAAAATTCCCATCCCAGGTTCTTGCTCTGTGAAAGACTTTCCTCATGGATGTCAAGCAATTTGTTCAGCTTCCTAATGCAGTATTTCATAGTGGCGTCATCCGGCGGACCAAAAATGAAACTGGCATAGATCCCGATTATGATTGGAGTCACCAAAGTTAAAATTAAGGTAACTTAAAGTGGCACAATATTAGTAGACAAACTGATTTGTTGGATGATTGGTGGAGGCCTTTATTAATTCGAGGGAAGATATACGAATAAATGAACACTTATTTGCTTAACAAGGAGCTGGTTTTTTCAGACACTAGTACGACCCAAGTCTATTGCACTACTTGTTGAAAATCCAGAGAAGACATTTAAAAATAGCCTAGGTTTAATTCCAGATCTTTCTCTGAACTTGGTAGATCTAGAATTAGCTTCAATATGAGATATTTCAATCTCCCTTTTCAAATAACTTATACTTCACATGAATACAATGGATCAATACCATGAGTTTTGAATACCATGGGTCAATACCATGACTCATCTTTATTTTGTTATTCTTTTATTTTCAGCGTTATTTTTTTTATTTTTTTTTTGTAAGTGTAACGGTGTCAACAATATCAAGAACCCCATGGCACCCAAAATCATAAAATTTACAACTATAAGCCATATTTTCAAAAATTTCAGCAGGACCTTCTCAAAATCATGTTGAAATTTCTATTATCTTTTGGGTGAAAACATAGCTTGTGTGACACTACATGGTTAAAATGTTTACATTACACTACATTAATATTTTTTTTATTATTATTTATTTTATTTTATTTTATTTTTATTTTGATGTACTCTGACTTAGTCAAAATGCTAAACAAGGCATTGATATACATGGGAAACAAAATAATTTGGTTTTTTGATGTGGAGGTTTGACATATGATAGCTTGAGGGGGTCATATGAGATATCATGATGTCATATGGTTAAGAAAAATTCTAATAGAAAATTGGGGGATATAGCTACTAGTTACCTATGTATTCTCTTGAGTTGGATGTTCCTTTTTTATGTGGATTTCAATAAAGATGGACCATGTTAATCTCCCCTAGTGAAGTTCAAGGGGGTAATTGTTAAGAGTATTAGAGTACAATTGACTTGGTGATGGAATCAATCAATCTCCTAGAAAACTGGGGGATATAGCTATTAGTTACCTCACATTAACATTTTTATGTGGACTTTAACAAGGATGGACCAAGTTAATCTCCCCAAGTGAAGTTCAAGTGGGTAGTTATTGCCTCGAGAGAGGCTATGGTAGGGATGTTGTAATGTAATGTCCTAAGACATTTAACTTGGTCAAAATAAAATAAAATATAAATATAAATAACTCTATGTTAAAATAAAAATTCTATCTTATTTTCCTTATTTTAATTAATTTTTGTTGGAAAGTGAAGGTAAACATGATTTGGTGAGGTTACTATTGTTTTTTCATCTCAAGCTTTATGAAAACCCATGATATTTACCCATGGTATTCATGTGGAATTTAGGCTATTCAAAAGGGAGAATTCAACTAGCCTAGATCCATCTTAACTTTTGATCTACTACGCTAGGAAAAAGATCAAATCTCTTTGCATTTAATCCCTCTCAGGGATTGGTAGATCTGGAATTAAAATAGACCTAATTTGGTTAGGATAGTTGTCAAACATGTCAATAGATTCAATTTCATGATTAATAAATTTACCATTAATAATTTATAAACATAAAATTTTAATAGCCCATAGTTTTTCCCATAATATTTTATGTAATATAGGCTATTGTAATACAATTTTGATTGTTAAAATAACAATGTACCAAAAAATAATAAATATATTCTGATTATATGTATTTCAATGTATTTTTCACCATATCGTTTGTGTTTATATCATATCTTAATGTATCTCTCTCATGCAATAACTTACTCGTATATGATTTCTCTCTTTTTATAACTGGGAGTAGAAGAGCATAGTCTCTTTAACCAACATTTAATATCAAGTTAATGTTCTCATCTAGTGGTAACCACACATGTAGCAGGAACTAGCCAACACAAAATGTGTACATAATAATAAGGGTTTCACCCTGCCTACAAGGCCCATAGCATAAGAATCGAAGTCACGGTTACACATGTCATTTTGGCGATCTTCCAACTTCCCGTATGGCTGAGATATTTTGTTGTCTCTCTTGAATATCATGTACATAGGTGAGTGTCTTTGTTAAGGATATATTATAATTTCCTCATAGAAATTTCACAATCGATAGGATGATTGTACCAAAGAAATTTATAAAGGATTTTCAAGAAATTTTGGCATCGCCTGAACTATGATGCATTGCTTCACTTTCTGTTCTCATAACAATAGATCATGGCATGGAATCATTTCACACGTCATTTTAGGTTTTTCCACTAGTTTGTTAATGTCATAGATTATAATATTTTTTTTAGTAAGCATAGATATAGATAATGTTCATATTATTTAAGGTAGAAACTCATTTTATAGGAACTGGAGTGCCTTCAGATAGAGCAAGAAAGTTTCACCCCAAATATTAACATTTCTAAACACTTTTATGGCAACTATGAGATTGTATGAGAATATGAAGTCCAACCCATGTCAACTCTGGTGTTCAAGCATTTGTAGAATTTCTTGATATTTGTCACCAGGCAAATCACTCTTCTGCGGTACGTTCATCCCATAGATTCTGAAACTTATATTCTCACATTAGGCTATGGTTGCTATAAGATGGTAAAAACTTCTAACCAAATGTAGCTACCTTGACTTGTTGACTTGCATGGTTTAGTGCATAAGTGATCAATGGTGAGAAAATGAATATGCCCGGTTAATTATTTTGACCGAGCAAATGTTCAAAGGTGTTTTCATATGTGATCAATGTTGAGAAAGGGAACATGCCCAGTTACTCAGTTTGAGCCAGCAGATGCTCAAAGGTGTTTTATTCACTGGGATAAACGTTCTTACAAGGTACAATATGTAAAATACCCATGCTTTTGATGCTGAAGTTATAGTTTTTGTAAGTGTTACTATGATAAATTTATTAGCTTAAAATGTAATAGTGGAAATGTAATAAAAGGAATATGCAACTAAAGTGGAAACATAGTAAATATTTAAGGTTGTGCATGATTAACTCCAATTGCCACCACCGATTGCGATATGTTGATCATATCTGAACCGTTGATCAGCCAGATCCAATGGCTCTTGTGCATCATAATTTTTCCCTCTAATAGGCTATGTTTTCCACTACTTCTATGTGTTTTTCTTACCAGATAGTGTAATCTGCCTTTTGTGAAGGTTCATCCTTTGTGATAGTTTTTTATTTTTGAAGAGTTAGAGGGTTTCTAAGATCCATTTTGGATCAGTTGCACTCCCATAGGAGATAGTATATGTTCTGTAGGATGGGATTATTGCAAAACTGTGTTCTAGGGAGACTCACACTCTGCAAGTACTAAGCAAGAAAAATATCAACATGGAGCAGTTGAGCTTGCAGCACGATGAAGTGGTGTCACAGAATCGATCGCTGGTATAGGAACTAGATGAAGCTTGTTAAAGCGTCTTTGAGTTGGCCATCCTAGCAGACACACTAGCAAAGGCGCACATCCACAAGCTAGCAGCAGGGGTGCACAAGGCACGAGAAGAAATGACTAAGGTTTAGCTAGAGTTGAACCTTCAGATCGTGGCATTGCAGTTGAAAGCGCAGTCGTCCACCCCTCTGAATTGAGAGACTAGTGCACCAATGCTATCACAACAAGACTGGATGAGATCAATAGTGCAGTGAGGGACTACACCAGAATTTTGGAGGAGTCATTTGAGGTCCTCATGAATCTATAGGAGGACCCCAACATCCAGTACATAGAGACAGAGGAGTATGAACTCTAGCAGCAGTACAACAATGTCAAAGGAACTACACAGACAGTCGCCCTAACTTAGAGGCTCGCACGGATGCAACATGCCCAAGTGTTAGAAGAATAGCCGCACGTGGCACAACACAAAGAAGTAGTCCTGAAGGCACAAGTTCAACCTTGGATCAACGAGCCCTTCATTATCACAGCAATAATTGAAGGGAAGCTCGTACAAATGCAGGGGATAGAGGAAGAGGTCTAGGGAATCAATTCTGACACCGCGATCTGAGAACAACACATATAGGAGATCTAATAGGCATCCACTTAGTGCTCTGCTGACCTCGCAGTGGTTCGAACAGAGTTGGAGGGACTCCACACAAATATATATGTGTCGACAGGGTGACACGAGGGCATGTCACACTATTTTTGTTGGGGGCCTGTTGGGCAGGGAATCCCCCTAAGGCATGTTTTATGGTTTAAAGCCCAGGTTCTGACCAAGTCCTTTGTAAAGGCTCAGCAATTTGTGGGCGTGGAGCGCGAAATCGTAATTGAGTCACAAGGTTGTCCGCAACTCATTCCTCTAACGTAATGTCAGCTTGATAGACCAATCCATGGTCCGCAATGCATAGGATTGTATAAATAGAGTGAGTCTCTATGTCTAGAAGATAGTTAATCAAGGATAAGAATAGAAGCATGGTCTGGTCTCATCTGAAGTAACTTTATTTACTACAAAATCTATATTGTCATTATGGAGGGTTACTTTTCTACAAAACCTTTGAATTTATTTAAGATATCTCTCTGTTATCTTTACAACTACAAATATTGGTTTTTCTTTAATGTTTGTTTGCAAGATATTAGAAATCACATCTACTGAATGTTATGAAATTATTGTTAAGATGCACTATGTATATTTAGAAAATTCACTGTCTTTCCTTCAAGGTTAATTTATTTTTTTTCTATCGACTTCTATAAAACTCCTAGTGTTTTTATCTATTAGAAACCATTCTAGTAAGAATTTTTGTTTTTGTGATAGTGAGGCTAGGGTTCTAGGTATAGAAATTTTATTTCACTACCCTTCATCTATTTGTATAACCAGGTAAAGACACAATTACATCACTAGTTTTCTTTTCTTTCTAAGTAATTCTACTCTAGATTCTAATTTCCATTTCTCGCGAGAGACCTAAAATGGGAGAGTCTCCACGTTAAGCCTATATCTCTTAGATAGAGTGGCCTATCTAAAACAATGGAACATCGTTCCATAAATAGTACCTATGAATTCGAATATGTAACAGGTTTCCTAACCTCACAATATACCAGAATCTATTGGACGAAGGCAAGTATACATTTATACCAAGTGTATTATACTAATATTACATTCCATACATACACCTACTCCCTATTTCTTTCCATACTGGTCAATATCCTCATAGGCCTCTGCATATAAGGCACTTTCATTTACAACTTCTTAATTCAAATAATATAAAGGCATACATTCATCATTTAGTATGTTACACTAATCTTAAACAACTCTGCAACAGGAAGTTGTCATTATCCACAATAGCTAATCATCTATTAGCATGCATCTAATAGAAACGTAACATGCAATCCTATAACTGACGAGAAAATACGATCCGCAAGATATGTAACCATCAGCATGCATAGTAGTTAATCAACTATTAGCATGTATCTAATATAAACATAACATGCAACCCTGTACCTAACCAAAAAATATCATTCTACAAATATATCTAAAAATATCAGCATGTATCCCCTATCTAATAGTATACCATTCTACATGTAGCAAGCATAATCATCCACCCAACATAAGTGACCAACAATGTGCATCCATTTAAATAGCATACATTTCTGCACCTAATAAAGGGCAATCAACTACCCAAACCAGTCAACAATTAACTTGTAATTAATAATATACAATTTGGTAACAGTTAAGGAAATAACACCTACAGAAATAGTTTTACCATAAAAAAAATTCCCATATCAAATGACAGGCATCTAATAAAACCATTGATGCATAGTTAGGAATTTTCTAACCAATACTCCTAACCTCGGAAAATCAATGGTTGACTGAACGAGACCTCCCAACCATAAATCCTCTAATTCCCCATGAGCTATGACAACTTGCGAGGCATGAGTGCTCTACTGTGCTTTGATAATGCTTATTTATCATTATCATGTTCCCATATTTTTTTCAGGTTTTTTGTTTCCCCTCAGCCTAGGATTTTTCCATGGTTTTTCTTTAAAGCCAAAAGCCCGCTTTTCCACTTGCATCGCTCTTATCACTAGTTTTTATATCCCACTGGATTAACACATATATTTCTATATATATTCTGCTTCAGGAAAAATCATGACAAATCTGGTCCCTCTCAGGTTCTGACAAGTTTCATCTTCTTTTATGGAATGAGTCCATGAATTTTACAAACTCGATATCACAATATTAATAACTTTATTAAAATATAAACATTCACATAGTCATGGTTATCACCTACTAGAATATATATTTTTTCTAGTTATTACATAACAATTCAAGTTCTTGAAAATGAGATGTGTTACATACCAAGAGCACAATGATTTAAAATAATTAATTGAAAAGTTGTTGTGAGCATTTTTCAAATATTACTTGTCAATCTACCTAATTTTTCAAGAAACAATTCATCATCCTCAAAATTTATTTTAAAATTCTTTTATTAAAATTTCATTTAAGAAAAAAATTATCATATATATGTGTTTTGTGTGAGAGAATCTACCATATATGTTTTTTATATATGTACAACACAAATACATATACTAATATGTGTTATTAAAGTGAGAAAAATTAATATATTTTCTAAAATAATTGTCTATAATTTTCCAAAAACCATTATCATTGTTTTAAAAGAATATTTAATTTTAAAACATTATTTTAAAAAAAAAACCATCTCTCATATATATGTTTTTTTTTTTTAATGGAATATACATGTAAGGAAAATTGATAGGCTCTTCTTCTTATTTGGAGGATGGTATTGGGCTAATATTTAATCTATCAAAAGTTCAACTATTTGTTAATATAAGGTTTGAGGTCATTAGAGTAATATGTTCATTTGGATGCTAACAGTTTGTGGAGCTTGATCGTAGTTGAAAGGATAAGAGTCATTCCTCCCAACCACTCGAACTAAACTCAATAGAAATAAGAACATACAAAAAAAAATAACTACATCGATAATAATTTGAAAATAAATTACAAGTGGTGTAATTAACACCAACAAAGAAAATGATGTGATCATGTCTTGGGCACATAATGATAAGTTAAATAAAGTTCCCTTCCCAAACCTAATTTCTCATCCACAACTTTCATTTAGTACTATAAACCATAGATGCACTAGTGCTCATTGTCCCCTTAGGACCACCTTGTTATGAAATTGTATTAGATGCTCAAATTTCTGAATTCTTTAACTTTTATGGTTGATTTTTGTCTTTTTCAAAGTTTGTAAATGGTAATATTTTATTGGTTATTTTATTTATCTACAAATCATTCATCCTACTTAGTTAAGAAGGGATGCTAATTATTTGTTTTATTTTAATTTATATCTTAATTTATATTTTTCTATTTTTCTATGGATTAAAATTTAAAACGAAAGTTTAAATTGATTATTTTCTTATGTATATTTTTTAATTTTCCATTTACTATACTAATACATTTCATTTTTCTTGTGCTTGATGTTAGTGATAATTTTCATGCTTGTTTATAGAGATTCATGGCTTCATCCAATGTTTTGATAATGTTTTTCCAATTGTTGCAAGAGCATAAACAACTTTTTTTTTATTTTTAAATAGTGATGTACTATAGGTGAATTGTTACATTGAAGTTAATGTAAAAAGTCATAAATGGCCTTCCTTTGTTCATGAACTGCAAGATTATATCGATCAAAATTGATGTCAATTCTCACGAAATTTATCAAGTTATAGATTTCAATGATTTTAGAGGAAACATTCTACCTTGATAAATGTAAGGTGAGAGTGTGTACGAAAGTGGCTTTATATCACTATGTAGATTTTGCAACATAGAGCAAAGAGAACTTAAACTGATCAGGGAGTACAAGCATTAAAGAAAGAGAGAGTTGAATAGGAATAATAATACATGTTTTTATGATGATAGATGAGAAAAATCCTTCTCTTATAGAATATGAATATGTCCGGCCACCTAGATGAGACCCAAAAAAAGTTAGATTATGTTCTCACTCTTAACATCAAGAACTTATTTAAGTCCAAATTTTAGGCTCTCATTTTCAAATATGATATGGCCAATTCCATCCACCACTCTTACATTCTCATTAGGATATGAAACATCAAGGTAGATAGGCAATTCATGAATATCGTGTCTTTCATTGTAATAATTACTAAGGGAACAGTGACCTAGCAAGACCACAAACTAGAATGGGTCTTTAGAAAAATAATGTTTGGGGACTCGTTTGACAAGCTATGTAGAGCTCAGAATAGCATATATCCATTTTTATACATAGGTTTGGTGAGTACAAAATGATCAATAATAGAGAGAGAGACATAGGCCAAAATGGAAAAAAATAGTTACATTAAGCGAGATAGAAATCCTAACACCTCAATGCCTAGATCTAATCCTGATGTCAAGTTAGTATGGGTAACTCCATAATGTGGCATCCCTTCATTTAATTTTGCAAAGGTCCCTTTTGTTGGAAAATGTAACTGGTATGGGTCTTCACAATTAAAGAAAAAATATTATTCTTTTTTTGTATCCTTGGCTCTAACATGTTCTTCATGGTCATTAGAGTAAAAAGGAGTCAAAGAAAATTTTAAAAGTGTCATGTCAAAATTGACATTTGTAAAGAAAGGAAAACATTTTTTTATTCTTACAAAAAAATTTGTCAAACCCCTAAGGGAAGTAGATGATATGATGAAATAACTGTGAGTTATGTGACGGGAGAGAAATATATACTAAGAACTTAGCTGGATACATACGCTAGGTTGGGATTAGCATATAGTGTCACAGAAGTTAAAAAGCAATTTTTTTGGCTAAAAAGGAAGAAACCCGATTTCTTTTGGCTGAAAAGTAAGAAAACCTCATAATGCAAGATGTCGTTGTAGGGAAAAATGCGATATGGAATGAAGGCATAAAATGCCTATTGTGAGGATCAATGAGGTTGTCAATCTCTTGGAATGAATGAATCTCTGCGGAGGAGAGCTGAAGGAGATCAGTTCTATGGGTGGGAGAGAACAATGCTCCATTCTCAAGTGTATTCTGATTGCAATTTTTTTGGTTAGGTTATGATTTTAATTACTTTAAACATTCAATGTTATTATTGATTGTATATATTTTTATTTACCTCTTGAATAACATTCAAATAAACTATATATATATGGGCCTCGTGTCCGATTATTGGTGCAATAGTAGTAAGAGATTATTATAACACTGTAGGAAATCATGAAATGTTTATTTATATAAATTTCAAAGATAGCGTGCTTTTAAAGAGTTAAAATTGTTATGCAATACTAAAGTGGAGCAATGCTTATTTTCTATAGACTTTTCTGTAATATGTGTTATTAAATCAACACTGTAAAATAGAAATTTTGTACTCCATTAACTAAGGAATAATGAGCATGTATATCTATATCATAGAGATATTGCCAAGGTCAACACCAGAGAGGAGTAGTGTATGAATTTAAGTCAAATATATAAAGCAAAGTGTTATACAAGAAAATATCGTCTTGAGACAGGTATTGCTACTTTACATAATTGAAACAAGCACATCTGTATTTATCATAAATTTATATGAATAGTAGAATAGTTTTAATAATAAAGAAAATAAATGTGATATAGTTCCTTTCAAAGGAAAGATAGGAAAATTACCTAATACATAAAAGACATGAAAATTAATGAATTCTAGCATAATCCCTCTAGTAATAGTTGCAATTCAATGTAATATAGTTAAAGCATTTTCTATATTAAAAGAAAAACATATCTTTGGAAGCAAGAGCTATACGAGGCCTCGAGTTTCTCATGAGAGGATTGAGGTATCCTTCCATTATGGTAGATGCTCAGATGGGAAACCTAAGGATGCCAATTGAAGTATTTTTCTCATTCCCAATGAAAGAAATACATAGACTTGTACAGGAGCATTCAACTAAGTTTTATATGATTAGCATTGCAAGTGAATGCTCGAGACAGAGGAAAATCTAAATGAAATAATAAAACAAAAATGTTAAACTGTTAATTCCAAATATCAATCCATAGAACAAGAATATAAAGTAACATCTGGGCATGCGATATAACAGAAGTGTTAGCACCTTGGAGAAAATGATCAAGTGAATCATATATATGACATTAATAGAGACCGGGCATGACAATACCAGGAAGGGAAGGAAACCCAAACAAAAGTTGTGTATTGAAAATTGAAACATCATAGGTAATTAATAGGACACATGAATTACAGTAGTGCAAATATAAATTGTGCATGGGAGGTCAAAGTAGACCAGCAAATGAACAAAACCCATATAAATTACCGTAAACTTTTTCCAAGATGTTGGCATACATATATTACATAGATCTTGAGAGGAAAACGGGTTCAGAAGTACATTACTGAGCTTAAACCAATACTGGATACACTCTCTTAAAAGGGATAGATAAATGAGATTCATTAATTATAGACTCACATGAACTAAACTTTTAGTTCATATAATGGCAGTTGTCTATAATGCTACTTTTTGAAAGCCTTTTCTGTGGGTTTTTACGGTCAAAATCCGGCAGCAATTTATTCGAATTGCAAGTTTGATAGCTAGTTTCTGCACAATCAAAGAGTACCAGGGGTTTTTCAGGGTGCTGAATCCAAATATGCAGTGAAAAAACTATTTTAACTGCAACAAACCAAGATTTAACCTCAATTTCTTCGGCCGGATTCCGTCACCGGAATCTCCAAAAAGTCGCAATAAAAACTAAAAACAAAATAATAAGAACAACCAGATTTTAAAAAAATACTAGTATCCAAATTCCATATCTTTGATCCAACACAACCAAAGCAATACTTGAGCTTCATGCTCATTCAGTAATGCAGGATCGGTTTGGGTGCACATCAGTCTGGGAATACAGGATAGGTTTGGGTGTGCATAAATCTCATTTTTTGTTAATGTAAGGCAGGGAATACAGAATCGGTTTGGGTGAGAATTAATCTCAATTCCCAATTTTTATTTAACACAAGACCTATCTTGCTTGTTAAGATTTGTAATGGAGAAACAAAAATGTAGTTACAAAATTTCACAATTACAGATTATTACTAAAACAAAATGTTAAAGCCAGAATAATCTTAGGAGCAACTAAAATTTTCAAAATCATTTGATGGATAAAAACAAACTACGAAGTTTAGGCTTATAAATTATTACTTTCTGTCAATCGTAACTATGATAAAATGTTATGCCAAATCGATCTTTGGAGAAAAAAATTATTTCCAAGATGAGGTAATGACTTGTGAGAATCAATATGTCATCGTAAATATATTTGTTTTAAGCACACTACCAGAGGATACATCATCCCAGATTGATATGGATTTTTTTCTTTTAATAAATGAGATATTTTAATTGATATACAAAATGGCATTCAAACTGTCCAAAATTACATCATGGTTATGGATTTTACTCCCTGGAAGTTCAAAACACCAATAGTTCATATATTTTGAGTGCTCACACTGACCCATATTCATTAAAACAATGCATAACAAAAAGCAAGGGGGCATTAAATAATAACAAATTAACTGTCATGTTAAAGTCATTATCAGAAGTTATAGCACATTCACAGAGGAAACAATTGGGACTAGATTTATAGAAGGATAAAATACAGATTCAGATCCATAGTTTGTTCAGTTATTCCAAGCCACCAAACTACCAGTAAGGTGAAAAATTTTCTTCTCCCACATAATAGTATGAGCAAATAAACTCGAAATTTTGCTGATTCCAAGAGTCAACAAAACAGGTGTCATGTCCTGCACATCAAAAAACATTTAATGACATACCAAACCAATTTAGGAAAGACTTATTCAAAAGAATGTAGAATTAACGCATATAATCCACGACAGGAAAATAAAACAATATAGCACCAAAAAATAGTATTGAAGCAGTCAGGTTCTTTGAAGGATCTCTCCTATTACACAACGTACCTATTATATGACGTGTATGTAAGTTGGGACTTTCCTTTTCACTAGCACCTTGCGATATTGTTGGATCGGATGACACTTTTTTTTAATTCTCCGGACAGAGGTCTAAGAGGCACGAAAGAAAAAAGTGAGGCGAACCTTCACAGCTGCACTTTTTTGAAACGATGTACTGTAGAAAAACTAATCACTCAAATATCAACCATCCATAAAGAAAACTCAAATATCATAGAAGTGATAAATTTCCCAAAATACCTCGGTGACGATGAAACGTACATTGTTTTCAATTTTACCTGATATGAAGGTCATACTTGCAGCAGTATCTGAAATCTGGAAAGGAGGACATTCCTGCTCGTCCATTAAATTATCATGATCAGCTTTCAGATATTGAGACAACAAATAGAAAATGTCTTTTAAGAGTATGTGAAACAGTCCAAAAAATATTTTGAAAATTAGCACATGAATTAAAAGTAAAATGATCCAATAAAAAGGCAATATCCATTCGCTTCGATACAACAATTTATTATTTTGATTAATAAAAACAATTAAGATGGTAGTTCAAAACAATATGTAATGACAGGACATACCGAGTAAGTACTTTCGTGCACACTGCGAATATACATCACTACGTACATTGTTGCACAATTTTAATATATATAGCATTACGTACATTGTTGCACAATTTTAGAAATTCAAGGACTCTCACCATAAGGCTCAACACTAAGATGGCTTTCTATGCAGAGGCATTTTACAGAGCCTTCAAAAAGACTCATTATCACACCAGCCTACAGACTTCACCATTAAATGCATGCACTTAGGATCACTTTCAACCAGTTTCGAGTTGTGGTTCACAGCTCACGTGGCAAGCCAATCACCATATCCCTAATGCAGACAGGGTTTGCCTAATCTAGAAGTATAGGAGGGTGACACGGATAGAGGGGCACTGTCACTGCATTATTCAGTGCCCCATACAAAATCCAAAGTCAATATCATTACCTTTTCAGAGAATCACACAACTCCGTCTGCATCATCAGACCAACAGTGCTTGGCCTTATACATGGGAGAGGGTCTCAAACTTAGAACTTTTTCGGTGAAACAACCCCAACCATAAAGACACTACCAAAATAGTCACCTTCTCCTTCTTGATACTTAAAGAAGCACCAAGAGAGGAGGAAGAAAGCTTCATTATCACACTAGCCTACACACTTCACCATTAAATGCATGCACTTAGGATCCCTATCGACCAATTCAAAATTGTTTCATAGTTCACGTGCAAGCCAATCACCATATCGCTCAAGTAGCCAGTGTTTGCCTACTCTGTCAGTATAGGAGAGAGACACAGGCAGAGGAGCACTTCATTATTTAGTGGCCCATACAAAATCCAAATTCATATCATAACCTATTTAGAGAATCAAACCAACGGTGCTTGGTCTTATACATGAGATAGGCTCTCAAACTTGGAACTTCTTTGGTCAAACAACCCGAACCAGTGTCCGGAATTTCTGGTCATTCCAAACAAAATACAGTGGAAAAATCCTTTGTTACCATTGTTGGGAATTTTCTGATAAATTCCAAAACAAACAAAAGAAAATATGAACAGAGAGTAATACTCTGTTTTGGGAATTTCTGATAATTCCAGAACAAAAGAACAAAGCAGAAAGTGATACTCTTTTTTGGCACAGGATCAAAAAAAACTTGTACAAAATAATGCTCTGTTTTTAATACAGCGAAAAAAAAAAAAAAAAACGCTTTGCTGAAACTGGTGTTTCAACAACGTAGTTTCGTTAGTTGCTAATCGTGGTGTTTCAGCAACGGTGTTTTGACGTCAAGACTATTTTTTACTTACGGTGTTTCAGCAACACTCTGTTTTGACGTCACCACTTTTTTCGGCTTACGGTATTTCAGCAACGCAAAAACAAAACTTCTATTTATAAACAATAAACTAACTATTAAAAAAACATCTTCCTCACATAGAGGGATTTTCACAAGAGAATATGCTAAAGAGAATCTTCCTCTTGACAAAGGGATTACAACAGGAACGCTTCAGTTCCACAAACCAATTTTTCACTATCTCAGAAAATTACAATTTCAGCATTGTTGTGCGATACAAAAAAAAAAACTCTCTTGTATTTCTACACTGTTGTGTGTTACAAAAAACTCTCAATCTATTTCTGTATTTTCTACACTGCTATGTCTGCGTTTTATAGTGTGGGAAAGGGTGTAACTTATCCATCACCGCTTTAACTTGTTGATGAAGTTTCTGATATAATATGTTGCTCATGATGAACAGATCTGATCTTTTGTTGTATTTCTTGAGTCAGTGGTGATGAAATCCATGGCTGATAAATGCTGCGACGGCTCGAGGCTGGTTCTTTTCTCTTTCAGCCATTCTGCTCATTAATACAATTGTTTAGAAGTAATGGGGCAACGGTGGATCTGATCATCCTCCTTCGGGAACACAAAAATAATTAAAGAGTGAAAGGATGGTAATGGTGGTGGCTTTAAAAAAAAACAGGAATAAATGTGGGGCGTCGGATGTGGACAAATAAATAAAGTAGTTGTTGTTGTTCAACTGTTCACTGCAGTTGAAATTATAATTTCAACTGTTGGGTTATCAGTCATACCCAGACGTTTTCTTAAAAACTCAAAACTTTTCTGGTCCAATGGCTTTGTGAGAATATCCGAAACCTGTTCCTGAGTCCTCCAATGTTGTAAAATGATTTCTCCATTGTTCACCAATTCTCTGATGTAGTGAAACTCTGTGTCTATGTGTTTTGTTCTCTTGTGGAACACAAAATTATTGGACAATGCAATAGCTGAGCTATTGTTACAAAAAATAACTGTTGTTGTTGCATGTTCTTGGCATAGACTTCTTAACATTCTCCTCGTCCAAACCGCTTGACACGCTGCTGCTGTAGCTGCCACGTACTCTGCTTCTGCTGTAGACAATGCCACTATTGGTTGTTTCTTGGAAGCCCATCAAATGGCTCCTGTACCTATGTGAAAAACATAACCGGATCTGCTTTTCCGGTCATCTACACTTCCAGCCCAATCACTATCTGTGTATCCAACTAAATCTGAACATTCTGAAATAGTATAAAAAATACCATACCTTTTTGTACCTTTAACATACCTCAGAATTCTCTTTGCTACTTGCCAATGTGTTTCTTTTGGCTTCTCCATGAATCTGGAAATTAAATTGACAGCATGCATTATGTCCGGCCTAGTTGTAGTTAAATACATAAGGCTGCCAACTATGCTCTTGTACATGCTAGGGTCAAAATCCTTGCTGCTGTCCTCTTTGTTGAGTTTTAATCCCATCATTATGGGAGCGATTGCTGCCTTGTTGTCTTGCATGTTAAATCTGCTCAACACTTCATTTACATATTTTGCCTGCGAAATAAAAATTCCATTTTTATTTTGATCTACTTCTATTACTAAGAAGTATCTCAGCAAACCCATGTCAGTCATCTCAAATTCTTCTTTCATGACTGATTTGAAATTTTCAATGAGGTAGTCATCATTACCTGTAAAAATCACATCATCAACATATAACACAACAATTAAAATTTTACCGTCCTTTTATTTGATGTAAATGGTGGGTTCTCCCTCACACTTCTCAAATCCATTCTCCAGTAGATAGGAATCTATCCTACTGTACCACGCTCTTGGCGCTTGCTTCAGCCCATAAAGAGCTTTCTTCAACCTGCAAACTTTGTTCTCTTGGCCTTTCTTCTAATAGCCTAGAGGTTGCTCAATGTAAACCTCTTCCATTAACACTCCATTCAAGAATGCTGACTTCACGTCCATTTGGTAAACTTTCCATTTGTTTTTTGTTGCTATGGACAACACTGCTCTCAGGATTTCCATTCTTGCAACCAGTGCGAAAGTCTCCTCATAATCTCTCCCATACTGCTGCTTGTATCCCTTGACAACAAGTTTTGTCTTGTTCCTTTCTATCTTGCCTTCAGCATTACTCTTTGTCTTGTAGACCCATTTAACTCCAATGACTTCTTTACCTTTTGGTAGCTCAACTAAATCCCATGTCTTGTTTCTTTCTATGGCTTTCATTTCCTCATCCATAGCTTCTATCCATTTCTCATCTTTAATTGCGTCTTTGAAATGGACAAGGTCATCGACATGACAATACAAAGCAAACAAAGTATTCATTCCTTCATCATAAATGTCACTTAAATTTCTGAATTTCTTACCTCTTTCATTTGGTGTGCAAGTGCTTGAGGATGCACTTGAATTTCCTCCTTGTGGTGTGCTTAGAGAAGCATTCTCATTTATTCTTAAGGGTGTCTCTTGTTGTTCTGGTGTTGGTGTTGTTGTTTGGGGATGTGTTTCAGCCAAATCCTCATCATCATCATCATCATGAGACAAACAGTTTTTAACATTCACTGTTTTCTCTATGCTTCCATCCCAAGCTTCCTCCTCAATAAATTGAACATCTCTACTCACAAAAAACTTCTTGGTGGATGGGATATACAACCTATAAACTTTGAATTCCTCACTGTATCCAATGAAAATACATTTCTCCCCTTTATTGTCAAATTTCTTCCTTAGCTGATCTGGAATGTGTGCATAAGCCACACAACCAAAAACTTTTATGTGGGTGACTCCTTGCTTTCTCCCACTCAATGCTTCTTCTGGCACTTTGTTCATCACTTCTTTTGTAGGACACCTATTCAAAATATATACTGCACAGTGTACATCTTCAGCCCAATAATCATTTGGCAAATGCTTTGCCTTCAACATGCTCCTCGCCATATCCATGATTGCTCTGTTTTTCCTTTCAGCAACTCCATTTTGCTGCGAGGTGTACCTTGCTGTAAATCACTTATGAATTCCATTTTCTCTGCAAAAACGTAAAAATTCTTTGGAGATATACTCACCTTCTCTGTCACTTCTCAAAACCTTGATACGCAGCCCACTTTGATTTTCTACAAGTGCTTTGAAATTTTGAAATTTTTCAAACACTTCACTCTTATTCTTCAGGAAATAAACCCAAGTCTTTCTGGTAAAGTCATCAATAAATGTTAGAAAATATTGGCTGCCTGCAAGTGATGAAGCTTGCATCAGTCCACATAAATCTGAGTGGACAATTTCTAAGGGTGCCTTTGCCCTTATGCTTTTCCCGGTTGGAAAACTTTCTCTGTGTTGTTTCCCCAATATACAACCTTCACAAAGGCTGTTTCGATTTTCTATCAATGATAATCCTCTTACCATTCCTTTTCTACTCAACAAATTAAGACCTCCAAAGTTGAGATTTCCAAATCTCAAATGCCACAACCAATTTTCATCCTTTGGTATGCTTTGGAGAGCCTCTTGTGTCACTGCTGCAATTACTTCTTTATTTTTTAAATCTGCCTTATTCTAAGAGAGAACATCTTGTTCCTCGTCATCTTCACTTCAGCAATACAATGTTTGCTGGGTGATCTATCCATGATGGTGTATACATCATTCTCAAATAAAACATTGTAACCCTTTTAAACAAGTTGTCCAATACTCAAGAGGTTACACTTCATTCCGGGAACATAATAGACATCTGCTATGGTTTTCTTTTCACCTTTCTTTGTAAATATTTTAACTTCTTCTTTTCCCATAACATAAATTTTACTATCAGTCCCAAGTGTGACTTATGACTGCACACTCTGATCTAAAGCAGAAAACAGGGCTATGTTTCCTGTCATATGGTTGCTGCAACCAAAATCTAGAAACCATATATCTTCATTGTTTGTTTTAGCCATATTACAAACTAACAACACATTATCTTGATTGATATTTTCTCTAGTGATATTTGCATTAGATCTATTACTCATATAATGTTGCTTCTTCCTACATTCATTTGCATAGTGCCCATATTTTTTATAGTAATAACATTGGACATTGGATTTTTCATACCTTTGTCCTTGAGCATGATGTTGTCCACTTTGTTGGTTGCTGCCATGGCCTTGGTTCTGATTTGGATTGCTGCCTCTTCCTTGAACGTTTGCTGAACTGTTTCTTCCACCTCTGTATTGGCTTCTGCCTCTTCCTCTCTTGTTTCCTCTGCCTTGACCTCTTCCTCTTCCAAATGACATCTGGGTCTTGAAGGCTTGCTCTAGAGATGAGTTTTCATTTCTACTCAACCTCTACTCATGTGTTATTAGTGATACATAAAGTTCATCAACTGAAAAATTTGAGAGATTCTTTGTCTCTTCTATGGTGGTGACAATCACATCAAACTTTGAGGGTAGGCACCTCAATAGTTTCTCCACAATCCTCCTTTCTTCAAGAGTTTCTCCATGAGACCTTATCTGTGTGACCAGACCAATTGCTTGTGTGAAGAATGAGTCAATATTGTCTGACTCCTTCATGCGCAGGTTCTCAAAATATTTCCTCAACAACTATAGTTTTGTTTGTTTCACTCTCTCCATGCCTTGATAGCCTGTCTTGAGAGTTTGCCATGCTTCTCTGGATGTCTTGGTTGCTTCTATCCTTGGAAACACACTCTCATGCACTTCTTGATATAAAAATACAAGAGCTTTTGAATCCTTCTTCTTGTTGCTCTTCAACAGCTCTTTCTCTACCTCAGTTAATCCATTCAACTCTTCTTCATTTGCTGGCTCTTCCAATCCATATTCAACAAGTCCCCATAAATATTGTGAGGCAAACAGGGCTCTCATGGTTATTTCCTAGTAGTCATAGTTTTTCCCATTGAACTGTGGGAGCTGGGTATTAAACATACCCACGTTGGTGTTGGTGTTGGCCATACTTGCAATACTTGACTGTGTATTAAAAATCACTTAATTGTCTTCAACAGTTACACTAAAAAAAACTAGTCTGAAAAATACCTTGACAACGTTTTCACTCAGCTGGATAATTTGCTACAGCAAGCCACCTTCTTTCATTTTCTTTGACGTCTTCAAAGAGCCTGGTCAATCTCTGATACCATGTCAGGAATTTCTAGTCATTCCAAACAAAATACAGTCGAAAAATCCTCTGTTACTACTTTTGGGAATTTTCTGATAAATTCCGAAACAAACAAACAAAAAATATGAACAGAGAGTAATACTCTGTTTTGGGAATTTCTGATAATTCCAGAAAAAAAGAACAGAGCAGAAAGTGATACTCTGTTTTGGCACAGGATCAAAAAAAACTTGAATAGAATAATGCTTTTTCTTAATACAGCGAAAACAGAAAAAAATCGCTTTGCTGAAACTCGTGTTTCAGCAACGTAATTTCGTTAGTTGCTAATCGTGATGTTTCAGCAACGGTGTTTTGACGTCAAGACTATTTTTGACTTACGGTGTTTCAGCAACACTCTGTTTTGACGTCAAGACTTTTTTCGACTTACGGTGTTTCAGCAACAAAAAAAAAAACTTTTATTTATAAACAATAAACTAACTGTTAAAAAAAACATCTTCCTCACATAGAGGGATTTTCACAAGACAATATGCTGAAGAGCACTTCCTCTTGACAGAGGGATTACAATAGGAATGCTTCAGTTCCACAAACCAATTTTTCACTATCTCAGAAAATTATAATTTCAGCACTGCTGTGCGATACAAAAAAAACTCTCTTGTATTTCTACACTGTTGTGTGTTACAAAAAACTCTCAATCTAATTCTGTATTTTCTACACTACTATGTCTGCGTTTTATAGTGCGGGAAAGGGTCTAACTTATCCATCACCGCTTTAACTTGCTGATGAAGTCTCTGATACAATCTGCTACCCATTATGAACAGATCTGATCTTTTGCTGTATTTCTTGAGTTGGTGGTGATGAAATCCATGGCTGATAAATGTTGTGACGGCTTGAGGCTGGTTCTTTTCTCTTTCAGCCATTCTGCTCATTAATATGGTTGTTTAGAAGTAATGGGGCAGTGGTGGATCTGATCTTCCTCCTTTGGGAACACAAAAATAATTAAAGAGTGAAAGGATGGTAATGGCGGTGGCTTTAAAAAAAAACAGGAATAAATGTGGGGCGTCGGATGTGGACAAATAAGTAAAGTAGTTGTTGTTGTTCAACTGTTCACTGAAGTTGAAATTATAATTTCAACAACCAAAAAGAAGCACCAAGGGAGTCGAAGAGAATAAAAACACCCCAGCATCCAAATCCAAATCCAAATGATCACAGAGCGCATCCAACCTCCCCTTGTGAAGGTGTATTATACAGACCTGGGCATTTGGACATATTCCTGTAAGTTGGGACCATCGCATTCCAAGCCGCTGCACTGCCTAGAGCCATGCCCCCATGGGCGGCTGGGCAGTGGGCGCCGCCAGGGTGGCACTCCCACGGGTTGTCGGGCAGCGGCTAGGCGATTCCGAGAATCGCCCAGCCACCCATAGGGGCGTGGCCCTGGGCGGTGCAGCTACAAGCACATTAAAGGCTCGAGGCACATGGTAGTTGTGCTGGTGGTGTGGCTGGAAGCACATTAAAGTCTCGAGGCACCTGGTTCTTTGTTTTAGTGTATGGATTGGTTTTTTAACATATATACTGATTAGTGCTTCCTCTCCGTTTTCCTAATTCATTTAGGGTTTAGCTAAATTTGTTGAATGGAGTGCTAGTATCATGGAGGAGGATACCAAAAGGTGCCTAAAAAATATTGAGCTCCAGGCAAAAAAAGATCGCTCAAGGATCTGGACTAATTATCTTCCACCTCCTTCTAATTCAAAAGCAATTCGCGATGACAAGTTTACTGCAAAGGTTTGTCTTAATTTGTAGTGACTGAGTACCCTCTATTGATAACATGGAAAAAAAATCAAGGCATTTTACTTAAGTTTGTGTTTAATTTTTATTGATATTTCACTTGATATGAAGAAAAGTACAACTGCTCAACTTTATGTGTAGAATATCTGAAGATTTTGAATATTTGCAGGTTGTGGAGATTGTTAGTGGAGAATGTATTGTTGTTGTTGATGATTCTGCTCCCTATGGAAGTCCTTCGGTTGAACGTAGGATCAATTTGTCAAGTATCAGAGCTCCAAAGATTGGCAATCCACCAAGAGATGAAAAACCTGCTCCATATGATTGTGAAGCAAAAGAGTATTTATGTAGCAAACTCATTGGCAAATAGGCATGCTCAATTGTGTAACAATTGTATTTCTCTATTTCTTACAAAATATGGTTCTGAATTGTTCAATGTTATCTGTCTAGAGGGATTATAATTGGCATTTCTTTTGCAGGTCTATGTAACAATGGAATATGCCAGGAAATTTAGCATGACTGATGGCCCTGCACCACCGCCATCATCGAGAATAGCAGATTGAAGAATAATGGATTTTGGATCTGTTTTCTTACAATCTCTATTGAAGTCTGAGGTTGACTATGTTGTCCATACAATGACGTCATCTAGCCACCGATAGGGTGTTAATGTGTCTAAAATGGTGGTTGCAAAGGGATTTGGTACAGTGATTAGACACGGGGATTTTGAAGAGAGATCAAAATTTTATGATGCTTTACTTGTTTCTGAAACACGGGCAATGTAGGGGAAGAGAGGAATACACTTAGCAAAGGAGTCTCTTGTGATGCATATAACAGACCTTTTGATGGTGAATATTTTTAAAGCGTTGATTTGTGAATAATATCTATGATCTTTTGTAGTGGCAAGTTACAATCATGAATTGGTTTACTAGTCTATGTAAATAAACAAGCGTTTTCTGGTCTGAAAGTTTAACATTCTTAAGAAAAATTGCGTGTAGGCATTAGCTAAAAAGACAAAAGATTTTCTACCCTTTCTACAGCAAACCAAAATGAAAACAACTATTGTTGACTATCTCTTAAGTGGACATCATTTTAAGCTTCTAATTCCAAAGGCAACTTGTGTTATTGTATTTTCGTTTTCAGGAGTGAGATGCCCAGGGCATGATGAACCATATGCAGATGAAGCAATAGCATTTATGCGTAGAAAAATTCTGCAGTGGGATGTTGAGGTATGTGGGTTGTGAGTGTTGGATCATTGACTTTAATTGTACAAGAGTCCTAGTCAAGACTCAGTGGGTTTCATTTATGAAAACCAAGGTGGTGCCTAAGACTAGTGGTTGGCATACACAAGGTCAAAGAAAACAAGGTCAGTGCAAACATCATGACCCAATTTCACTAAACCTATTTTTCTTCAAGAAACGAAAGACCCAAAAGAGGGGAAGTTGTGCGACGGTTATCTGTGAACTCTGAATGCCCATATTCAGTCTTCATTGATAAAACATTGTTGAGTCCTCTATGGGAAAGACCATGGAACTGAAACCTAGAAGTTAAGGGTATTTTGAGACCTGCATGTCTGCAACCAAGAAAATTGAGCAATAAGCCAAAGGACCATGTCCGTAGATTAAATATAACTAATAAAAAAACAAATCATTGAAAAAAATAAACAATATCTCCAACTGCACTCCTTATACAAGCGAACACCGCCATAGGAGAAATCTTTCCATAGAAATGTTGCAATACACATACACGTAATACATGTTTCTTGAGAGACAGTATGCAAATGGTGTAGGGGATTTGAAGCTAAATTCATTCCTTGAGTAGTTAAGTGGAAGAGGGAAGGAGTGGATAGGCGAAACAAATTCTGGAGGGAGTCTACATGTGAAATGTAAGGGCACAGAAAGTGTTAAGCTAATCTTGGTGAGCATAAGAGGGTAGTTTGACTCCCTTCAGGTTCAGAAAAAATCCCTGCAAAACCCTCCCCTTAGAACACATCGACAACAAGAAAGCGATGAAAAGAATGGTAATTTGGGTATTAGGTATGAGATTAGGGTTATGTGTAAATCTCTAGTGTTGATCCTCATTCGAGCTATCAGGGGCATTGATCATCATCATAGTAGGGTTGGGTGCACATCACATATGTACTCCACACATCACGTGAACCACGCCATATGGCGGAGGAGTATTGAGGCATACAACACCAAGCATATGGGAAGAATTAAAAACCCCAACCCAACTATACAAAGGTGAAGTGATCACCCAGTTGTAACCAAGGTATCATGCCACATTCGTTCAATAATAAATGATTTGGGTGGCAAACATTAAGAAAAATATTGAGATGAGAATTAATATAAACAATAAACCAATATATCCAATCTTTAGGCATAAGAAGGAGGGCTGAGGACGTAGGTGCATGGGGACACTAGAAGTAATAAGATGGGTGACCCAAGTTAAAAAAAAAAAACAACATTTAATTCATAATTAAAATCATTAGTATTTAGAGATAGAAATTACATATGGAACATTTAATTGAATTATTGCTTGCATGTAGCACGAACCTTTTTAATTTAACTGCAGTCATTGAAATACATGCAAAAAAAAGTATTTGGTTTTTTGATGTGGAGATTTGACATATGGTATTCTAAGGAGGTCATGTGACATATCACGGTGCCATATGGTTAAGAGAAAATATAATAGAAAATTGGGGAATATAGTTACTCGTTACCTATGTATTCCCCTGAGTTGTATGTTAACTTTTTTATGTGGACTTCAACGGAGATGGACCATTTTAATCTCCCTGAGCAAAGTTCAAGGGGGTAATTGTTAGGAGAACCTCAAGTGGGTAATTGTTAGGAGTGCTAGGGTACAATTGACTTGGTGATAGAATTAATCAACCTCCTAGAAACCTGGGGGATATAGCTATCAGTTACCTCACGTTAAAATTTTTTATGTGGACTTCAACAAAGATGGATCATGTTAATCTCCCCAAGTGAATTTCAAGGGGGGTAATTGTTAGCAGTGTTAGGGTACAATTGACTTGGTGATAGAATCAATCAATATCCTAGAAAATGGGGTGTTATAGCTATTAGTTACCTCACGCAAAAAAATTTATGTGGACTTCAACAAAAATGGACCAAGTTAATGTCCCAAAGTGAGGTTCAAGCGGGTAGCTGTTAGGAGTGTTAGGGTACAATTTACTTGGTGATAGAATCAATCAATCTCCTAGAAAACTGGGGGATATAGCTATCACTTACCTCACGTTAACATTTTTATGTGGACTTCAACAAAGATGGACCAAGTTAATATCCCCTAATAAAGTTTAATGGGGTATTTATTGCCTCAAGAGACACTATGGTAGAGATGTTGTAATGTAATGTCCTATAGACATTTAACTCAATCAAAATAAAATAAAATAAAAATAAAAATAACTCTATGTTAAATTAAAAATTCTATCCGATTTTATTTACTTTTATTAATTTTTGTTGGGATGTAAAGGTAAACTTGATTTGGTCACGTTACTATTGGCTTTTCACCTCTAGTTTTATGAAACCCCATGGTATTCATGTGGAATTTAGGCTATTTAAAGGGGAGAATTAAACGAGCCTAGATCCATCTTAACTTTGGATCTACTAAGCTAGGAGAAGCATCAATCTCTTTGCATCTAATCCCTCTAAGGGCTTGGTATGCCTGTAATTAAGATGGATCTAACTTGGTTAGAATAGTTATCAAATATATCAATAGAGTCAATTTCATGATTAACAAATTTACCATTAGTAATTGATAAATTTAAAATTTTAATAACCCATAGTTTTACCCATAATATTTTATGTAATATAGGCTATTGAAATACTTGATATGATTGTTAAAATAACTTTGTACCAAAGAATAAAAATATAATCTAAGTATATGTTTTTCAGTGTATTTTTCAGTGTATCGTTTGTGTTATTGTCATATCTTAGTGTATCTCTCTCATGTACTAACTTGCTCGTATTTGATTTCTCTCTTTTTATAACTGGAAGAGGAAGAGCATAGTCCGTTTAACCAGCATTTAATATCAAGTTAATCTTCTCATCTAGTGGTGGCCACGCATAACATGAACTAGACAATGCAAAATGTGGATAGAAGAATAAGGGTTTCACCCCACCTACAAGGCCCATAGAATGAGAATCGAAGTCACAATTAGACATGTCAGTTTTGCAATCTTCAAAGCTTCCCTATGGCTGAGATATTGTGTTGTCTCTCTTGATGATCATGTACATACTCGGAGAGTTTGTTTTGTGTGGATATATTATATATTTCCCTAGAGAAATTTCACAATCGATAGGATGAGTGCACGAAAGAAAAGTATAAAGGACTTTCAATAAATTCTGGTGTCGCCTAAACTCTGATGTGTTGCTTAACTTTTTGTTCTCATAACCACAAATCATGGCCTAAAAGCATTTCACATGTCATTTTAGGTTTCTCCACTATTCTGTTAATGTCAAAAATTAGAATAGTTTTTCTCAGCAAACATAGATCTAGATAATGTTGATATTAGTTAAGACAGAAACTCATTTTATAGGAATTGGAGTGCCTTATGAGAGAGCAAGACACCCCACCTCTAAAAAATGGAGTTTGCACCCCAAATATTACCATTTCTAAACATTTTTATGGCAACTGTGAAACAATATTCTAACCTTAATGGAGAAAATGTATGAGAATATGAAATCCAGACCATATCACATCTCATGTTCAGGCATTTGTAGAATTTCTTGATAATTGTCACCACAAAAAATACTTTTTTTTGGTACGTTCATCCCACATATTGCGAAACTACTCTGATGAAGTTATCATATTTCCCCACAAAATACAAATTTTCCATGACTGAGATCAACAATATCTTTTCCACGAGGGAAGTTGGGTGTCCCTCAAATATGGCATGTGGAACTTGTAAACTATACAATTCTATTGTCCTAGGAATTTTGGAGAATGTAACAGCCACTAATGACAATAAATACATCTTGGATATCTAAATATTCTATAAATAAAGTCTGGTATAGTATATGAGGGATTTAAATATCCTTGTTTCTAGCAATGGTGGTTTTTCTGGCTAGCCAGAGATTCATTATTTTTTGTTCAATTTTTGAAAAATTCAATGATTGATCAGTTTAATTGCTTAACTTGAAAGTTAAAGAAAAGAATAAATTATAATAATAATTTAGAATTTGGGTTACCGGCATAGAAGCAATTTTGAAAAGTTGAGAAGGTCATACAAATACTCTTTAGCCTAGATTAATAGATGTCAAAAAGATTATTTGAACCATTTTTACTTATTATTTTATATAAACTATTTAACATCATTTTTTTTTAATTTTACATTAATGGTTTAGTTTCACATAATATTGATTATTTATGTTATACAATCTAAATCACTTTCCATGGAGACTAGTCTTGTTTTGATGGGACAAATATTTCTTCAGATACAACAAAGATAAAATTTAAAACATTTTCATTTTAAAAAAAATCAATTCTTTAAAAAACATATATTAATAATCTACTTTAAGTATAATTAGTTTTTTTTAATTCAAAATTATATTGTTTTTGAAGAATAAATAATAATAATAAAATAATAATTGTGATGCAACATAATCCTTGTCTTTTCAAGCGTAGTCATAAATTAATAGCATAACTATGTTGATATGCATATGTTAATAGGTTCGTTAAGATTCATGTTGATAAAATTTAAAACACGCACGTTTCTATTTAGAAGAAAAGAAATTCAATTCTTAGAAAAACATGTATTACTGATCTACTTTAAATATAGTTAGTATTTTTTAATTTAAAATATTTTGTTTTTGGATAAAACAAATAATAATAAAATGTTAATAATTGTGATGCCACATAGCCCCTATCTTTACTACTAATTAATTGATTGTTCGGACACAATGCACAATGAAAACCACTCACACGAACCTCTTCCCAGAATGAAAACTCTCTCCTAAGCTTCGACAAGCTTACTCATAAATTAAGAGCATATATGTGCTGATAGCATAGGTTAATAGGTCCACAAATAAGACATCTCTATCTAGCCTAATCTAAGTAAAGCTGCAATAAAATGTATCATTCAGATTCATGCAATGATTGAAATGTCGTATATTAAACACTACTTAGAAGATTCATTCAATTTCATAAGTAACTCAATGTCATTGCTAAATAAATTCACAACCAATACACAGATAATAGTGCAAACGTACCAATACATAGCAAGCAAGTGCTCGCTCCATATTTAAATGGAAATTGTATAAGGTGAGTTTCATAACTTAACTCTTTAATTTCCAGAAAACGGCTTCATAATAGGATTTGTGTTGTTCACATTAGTCACCAAACCATGGCAGTTAGTTTTAATGTTATACAACTCCATCGATCCATGCCTTCCTACTACTCTTCTAAGTCTCAGAACAACATCATTTATAGTTGGTTATGTTAACGTGATTCGAAAAGAAATGCCTTTCATGTTAGTTTTATTAATTTGACATGGCTATAAAACAATATCATTGTTTTTTTGGATAACGGACATTTTGAGAGCCTGACCACCACTAAATCTAGGATTTCTTCCTTCTCCCCTATAGATGTTTGTGCCTATCATCAGCTTTTGGCTTCCTTGGTTGCATGTGTGGGAGTTTTCATGGTATATGCGATCACAAAAAATGAATAAGAGAATAGTGTGCACCTTACTCTGATTGGATTTGAGTCAATGAGTGGGTACCTTTGCTTGTGTTATTAGGTCGTTGTCTGGATTGATTAAATCATTTGATTAATTTAAAAAAAAATTATGGGACGATTTAAATTTGTGGTTGCTCCAAAGCTTGTTGATGCTATTTGTGAGGCTACATGTTGAGAGATCTAACATGACCCCTCTTAACCACCAAATCTCTAGTGTCTTCCTTGCTCCTCAAGGATTTGCATGCATGAGCTATATCTAATCTAGTCATATTGTTGTTGCTACTCTTCTCCCACTGCTTTTTCACTATTGTTATAACTACAGGCATAATGAGTTTGATCTCCCCATGTCCTAAAGTACTAGCTTCCATATGGTTTCTCCCTTTCAGTCTTCATCTCCTTGTGGGAAATCCCTTTGCTCCTCAATATTCCAATATCAATGATTAATACTCTTTTTTGTATCACTAAACATGGGCTCATTGATCTTCCCACTAGCATCCTTCTAGCTCTATTAAGAAGTTTACACATTAGGTATTTTGGATCTGCACTGGACTAGAGCTCCATCTATCTGCAATTAGAAATTTAGTTATAAGGACAATTTCAAATTCTTTTGTTATATTTTGATTTCAGCTCTGATACCATGTAGAAATTTCTACAAATATATCTCTGGTATCATGTAGAAATTTCTATAAAATCTATCATTGATACCATTTATAAATATCTACAAATCTAGCTCTCACACCATGATAAATTCCTTATAGATTCAAACTGCTAATTTTAATTTACTAAGACAATACACTTAAGTCTACTATACGCATTAGCCGAAATAATTAAATGATAAAGAAATCACGAAGCATACAAGAGAGATAATTCAATCAACACATTACACAATGATTTCCTAGGGAAATCCATAGCTAAAAACCCACCCATGAAATATGTATATTGCATTAGTTTGAAAATATGAAAAGATTACAATTCTTTGCACAAGCCTGAGCAACCTATGTACAATATCTATCTGTCGCACTACTTCCTAGAAAAGCTTTTGATAAATACAATATGCTCTACTCAACCTAAAGGTTAACCAGCACAAGTAGTTTATATCCTCTATCTCACTAAATTCCTTTGGAAAACACATAGCCAAATTTCTAGCCTTCCAAGCTCCTACATTCTTATGTTGTTAAATGAGGAATTGGGCCCTTATTTACTAGGAGTTTTCCTCCATTAGATTGTACAATTACTTTAGGCTATTCCTCTGACTACATGAACCATATGTACAATTCGAATGAGTATAAAACTCATAGTACACTATCCTTGAACTCCATCTCAATACGGTATTTCTCATACCTGACATGCATGAGTTATTTGTGAGTGAATCTTAAGTTTAATGTTTAATCACTCCAGGCAGAACAACATTGTACTGGAGCCAGCACCCCATTGCACTTCAACCAACACCACACTGTGCTTCAGGAAACACTACACTACGCTTCAAGAAGGACCACACTACACTTCAGTAAGCACCACACTACACTACAGGTAGCACCACACTCGAATATAGGCAACGCCAGACTATTATACCTCACACTAGTCCCTCCATCAGTTGGAACTAGTTTAAGTGACTTTAACTTATTTGAAATGAATTAAATAATTAATTACAACTCAAAATAAACTCAACCAGGGCTCCTTTAATGTAGGAGAAACTCTACATGACTCTCCTGTCAATAATTTTTCGGTTTTTATTTAATATGATTTAATTTAACATATATATTATTTAAAATAATAATAATTTAATATTTTCTTCATAATATATTATTATAAATTATTTTATTTTATTTTGCCTGTACGGTATGTTATTACAGAATTTATGTTAATGTATTTTTAGGTTAATACAAAATTTTCGTTTATGTATTTTTTTGGTAAAAAAATTATGAATTCGAAATTTCAGAAGAAAAATGTAGCCTATATTAAAAGTTTGAGTAGCTTATTTTTTTTTTTACTATAAAATTAATTTTTTATTTTAATTTTTCATAAAAATAAAAAATATTATAAATTGATTTTGTAAAAACAAACTATTATAAAATATATTTATAATAATTGAAATATACATTTTCAGATCACTAATAGCTAAAAATTTAATATAAAATTAAAATTAAAATTAATATTTTCATTTGATCCATTTTACAAAAATTAAAGAATTGGGGAAACTTGATATTAAACTAACTATTAATATGAGTTCATTTCATTTTATGTGGAGTTCAAGAAAGATGGACCAAGTTAATCTCCCGGAGTGAAGTTTAAGGGGTAATTGTTAGGAGTGTTCGCCTACAATTGACTTGGTGATAGAGTCAATTAATGTTTTTTTGTGGATTCAACAAAATGGACCAAGTTAATCCACCCAAATGAAGTTCAAGGGGTTTAGGAGCGTTCGCCTACAATTGACTTGGTGATAGAGTCAATTAATGTTTTTTTGTCGATTTCAACAAAATGGACCAAGTTAATCCACCCAAATGAAGTTCAAGGGGTAGTTAGTTATTACCTCTAGAGGCGCTATGGTACATATGTAATGCAATTTCATGCAATGTCCTATACACATTTAACTCGGTCAAAATAAAATAATATAAAAATAACTCTCTTAAATTAAAAAATTTATGTGAACTTCACCAAAGATGAACCACATTAATCTCCCCTAGAGAAATTCAAAAGGGTAAAATGTATAATTGACATGGTGATAGAACCAATCAATCTCCTTGAAAACAGGGGATATAGTTATTAGTTACCTGTGCATTCCATTGACGTTAACACTTTTATGTGGACTTAAATAAAGACGGACCAAGTTAATCCTCCAAATGAATTTTAAGGGGGTAGTTATTACCTCGAGATCCACTATGGTAGAGATGTTGTAATGTAATGTCACAGATATTTACTTTGATCAAAATAAAAGAAATTTAAAATAACTCTATGTTAAATTTAAAATGTTATTATATTTTCTTTATTTTATTAATTTTTGTTAGGAAGTGGAGGTAAACTTAATTTGGTCAAGTTACTCTTGGTTTGTGAGTTCCAGGTTTATGAAAACTCACTATATTGACCCATGGTATTCTTGTGCAATACATGCTATTTAAAGAGAGGATTCATGTGCAATACATGGTATTTAAAGAGAGGAATTAGGGAATTAAACCACCCTATATCCATCTTAACTCTGGATCTACTAAGCACAGAGAATTATCAATTTTCTTTGCATATCTTTAATAAATCTAGAATTAAGTTATATAATATAGACTTTGAAATACATGATATTTCAATTGTTAAACTAACTCTCTTAACACAAAATAATAAATATGTTCTCAGTATATGTTTTTCATTGTAATTTTCCCAATATTATTTGTGTTGATGTCATATTTTAATGTATCTCTCAGCGAGTGAACTTGCTCGTATATGATTTGTCTCTTTTTATAACAGGGAGAGGGATCAGTGCCGTAGTCACATTTACTATCAAGTTAATGTTCTCATCTAGTTGTGGCCACAATGTCAGGAATGGGCCAACACAAAATCAGGATAAAATAATATGGGTTTCACCCCCGCAAAATGAGAATCGAAGTCAAAAGTTGTACATGTCATTTTGACAATATTCTAACTTCCACAAGTTTGACAGGGTAGAGATATTGTCTTGTCTCTCTATTGTTGATCATGTAGATATTTCCTCTGAAAAATTTCACAATCAGTATGGATGATGTTGATACTATTTAGGGTAGAAACTCTTTTATAGGAATTGGAGTGCCTTCTAAAAGAGCAAGACACCCCATTTCTGAAAAATGAAGTTTGCAACTTAAATATTATCATTTCTAAACACTTTTAATGCAACAACCAACCAATATTCTAACTTTCACTTCTAGATCCCATATTTATTGATCATGCATCTTTAGAATTTCATGATAATTATCACCACACAAAATACTTTTATGTATAGTTATCCAATTCAAACTCAATTCGATACTGAAAAAAAAATTGACTACCTAAAATACCAAACTAGATTATTTTTATATTTTTTAAAAAAAATTATATATTTTTACTTTAGATCTTTTTAACTAATTATTTATAAATTTTAAAACAATTAAAAATATTATACATGTATCTAATATAATATTCTTTTATTAAAAAAACAACAAGATTTTATATTTTTAGAAGTGTGACAACTTCAAATCATAAATTTAATATAATTAATTATAATGTAAACCTTTGATTGTACATTTTGTCTTTTCATTGCATCTCGAAGTGCACTCTGTTAGTGGAGTGAAATGCTGAAAGTGCACTCATTTTGTCTCTTCATTGCATCCCACTCAAAGTGTACTTTGTTGGTGGAATGAAAAGTGGAAAGTGCTCTCTATTTGGCTCTTCATTTCGTCCGGGGGAAAGTGCACAAAGGAGTGAAAAGTGTGTTTCATAGGTTTGATATTTTGGATAGATTTATATTATGTTTTCTATATTAATCCAAAACAGACTAGAGGAGGGAAACACACCCAAACATTTATTTATGATTCACAATCTAGTTATCAGTGGGAAGAATATTGAACTGTACTGAGCATAGTTACCAAATTTGAAAAAACAATGTCAAAATATAGGGAAAAAAAAATGAAATTATATATCTTATAAACATTTCTAAAGAAATTTATTATTTTTAGGAACTATAAACTTACTATCTAGTATTTACCATTTTTCACAATGTCATTTCGGAATATAAAATTTACTATTTACTATATTTTTTAATATAAAACTTTCCCACTTTCTAATTTTTAATGTTAGATTTTTTACTAACAAAAAATTCTACTATTAAAATAAAAATTATAATTTTTAAAATTTTGATATAAATTATTTATTTTTTAGGTATTTGTGTGGCACTAGTGACTATGGTTTATGCTACCAAGGAAGATTAGGATTGGATAAAATGTTGAACATTCATGGCTTTGTTGATGCAGACTAGGTTGGAGTCTAGATCAGAGAAGATCTACAAGTGGGTATGTGTTTAACCTATTTGGAGATGTAGTGAGTTGGATGAGTAAGAAACAATTTGCAGTGGTACTATCAACTATATAGGCAGAATACATGACAACCACTCATGCAGGCAAGGAAGCAGTTTGGTTGCAGAGATTGTGTTCGAGTATGGGGTTAGTACAGGGAGCTATAAGGATAGACTGTGATAGCAAAAGTGCAATTTTCTGGGCAAAGAACTTCGCATATTATTCAAAAATAAAGCACATTGATGTTCAATATCACTTTTTGAGGGATATGATAGAAGACAAAAAGGTGTTGCTAATAAAGGTTGACACTATGAAGAATATTGCATGTGCATTGCCAAAATCTATGAGCTCTGAGAATTTTTCTTGGTGTAGAGAGACAATGTGTAATTCAGAGCTGGAAAAATGACTAAGCTCTCTTTTTGCCGCCTATGGAAAGAAAACAACAAGTGGGAGAATATTTGGTTGTGTTATATTCTTTCCACGACTAGCTCACGTAGTTAACCGTGGTCTTAGAGGGGGGCCGGAGCCCCCTTTTCTTGCGCTGAGTGTGTAGCGGGGCGGGGTCACAGGGGGTTTGAGGCATACCCATAACCACAGTTTACGGGGTCCAGGGCAGCATCCCAGAAAATTTTGGCTTTGGACCCTATGTTAGGTTGGGTAGACCCACCTATGGTTTTGTCCATGATTTCAACACATGTTTTTGGACGTGATGGTTTCTGGTGAATGGTTTTAGATGCGATGGTTTTTCTGTACTTGGTATTGGATGCTTCGACATGTATAAATATGTATTGTGACATTGAAAGGAGCATAATGAAAAATCAAGCTGGTAGTCCCCATTTTGGGATCCAGGCAAAATCTTTGTTTATATGTGTTCTATGTGTTGTGTTCTCACATTGTTTATTTTCTGTGTTTTTGAATTCGTATGCAGGTAATTTCTGTATAGGGTTAAAACCTACAGATACCAAACCACCCACTACTAAGCTGGTAGGTCGACCCAATTTCTATGTGTCGAGCTCTTATCTTTCTCAGAGAAGCTAGTGGCCACCTACAAGAAAAGAAAACAACCAATCCAATAACCCTGGCATTGAGGAGGGGGCATTGACAGTAGAAACGCTACGAGTCCCAGTCAAGATGCCAACGAAAAGGTTCACACTGTTACCTGAGCTCAAGCCTTGATTAACAAACTAGCACAATAGCCAGAATGCTTTCCATAATAGAGTTTTTCCACCTTCCATATACCCTCAATGATCATTCGCACCCTCTCCCAACAAAGGTGATGGAAAATTAAATTTCCCGACATTAACGTTAATTATACTAAGACCACTTTGAGAGGATGGGGACGCCGACCACCGCACCGTCAGTGAGGTGTCTGACATCATCGGCCACGGAGAACAGTTATTTCTTTGTTACTTACCCCATTACAGATCTAAAATATATAAATTAATTACATATATAATTTATATAATAATATAATATTTCTTTCAAATTTTATTTTATTTTTTATTTTGATTTTTTTTAAATAATAAGGTTTAATATTAAAAAACTTATAAGTGTTTTTTATCTTCTTAATAATTTTAAGAAATTTGAAATGTGAATTTTCATTATTAAAAAGAAGTTATGTTCATACATTTTATCATTTACCAGTGAATTTTCATTGTGATTTCAAAGGAACAATATAGGTAGATTTTCTAACAATATAAAATTCAAGAGAAATTTGTCTAACCGTTACCAATTTTTCTTCTCCCTTAATGACCATCAAGACCCCATCAGTTCCTACACAAGTCATTGTTTTCTCCAAAGAGTTTATAACAACAAAATGTTGTTCTAACAAACCATTCCCACTAGTATATGATATGACCGAAGTGGAAGAATATTCAATTCTACTGCCAAGAAATAACCATTAAAATTAATAGGGCACTGTTTCAAATACTGAGTTATTTTCCTCTTAGTGACCGTGGCTAACTGTACTAGCCATGCATTCCTAAATTTTTATGTTTTCAAATTCCATCTTTATACAGTTTAGGGAATAATATAGCTTAAGGTAGCTCCAGAGTCTAATAAATAGACACAATGTGCTTTGAGAGTTTACCTTCTATTTCCAGCATAGTAGCTTGTTGTTCAGCTTGTTGATTTTCAAGGGTAGCGTTGATCCTTGGGATGATCCTTGCAATATCAATTATTGTAGTGACCTTGCAAAATGTCTATATGTTGTGAATCTTTTGCGAGTTATGTGGGCAATCCCTCATCATATGAGGTCCCCCACATCTCTAGCACCTTAGTGGTTCTTTGGTGGTGTCATACGTTTTGTTGTTCTGTTATGTTACGCTTGAACCTATGTGAGTCTGAGTTGGAAAAAGTGTGTCTTCTCTGATTCCTTTCTTCTTTTGACGATATCTACCAAAATTTCTCAAATAAGGTGGTTTTTGTTTCTTCATTCCCCCACTAGCTCTTCCACCATCCTTGTTCTTCCACATTTTTCCAACACTTTTAATTTTTAATTGTTGATGACATAACCTCGCTTTTCTGGTTACTTCATCCATAGTCTTTGGGTTATCAAACTCAATTATCTGCTTGCAAAATATCAACAACAATTCAAGAACCACTAAATTTTAGCCTTCTCCTCCTTCAAATAAGGCACATAATGCAACAATTTGGTGAATTTGTTTGAAAATTCATCCATAGTTAGTTGCCCCAGTTTTAGCTCTTGAAATTCCTTAGCCTTGTCATTATAATACCTCTCACTCTGGAATTTGGCCTTGAATTGCTGCTGAAATACTTCCCATGATACTATTTTTTCTACCAACACCTACACTCTCTTACGTTCCTTCCACCACAGAGGCTCTTTACCCTGCCAAAGGAATTATAGAGTCTTCCTTGCGAATTCTAACCCTCCTTGGTTAAGTGCCTTCCCAGTCTGAGGTGAGTGCTACCTGGTAGTTATGAAAGAGCATTTCAGGCATCTTATTGTTTTAATTACCTTTTGACCCTTTTCTATTTGATTCATTATGTAGGAATTATGGGTGGCACTATGTTCCCATGGATTTTTACAACTAATGCCCTCTCCCCCCCTTTTACCACAATTTTTCCCTTAGCACAGGGTTTATATTTCTTGATCGTTAGCCAGCTTCAAATTTTATATCATATTACTAATACAAGTGTTTTCTTTTATCTCAAGTACACCCAATTTGACTAGTTTGAGGCTCAAATGTGTAAAAATATAGCATGCAACTTAAGGTTGTTGACTGGACAGGTTGGTGGCTTTCGTAAACTAAGTTCCATTCATTATGGTCTTATTCCCATCGCTTAGGTTTTGGGGTTTGTAGACAAAGAAGTGATTATGGCCTGGTGAAGCTAATTAATCTCTTGAGCTTCTAGATTTTCTTTCTGTGACTTTCACTCTTTGTTTTTGTTCCTATTTTTTTTTTCTCTACACTGGAGGTTTCAGTGGTCAATATGCATGTATTGTCTTCTAAAGGGTGTCAAAATTTTCCTAGAGAGACCCTTACCTATTTTAATAGACAAACCACTCAGAATGTTAGGGTAATTTCATTTTCAATTATACTGAATATTAAGAGATTAATCTCTATTTTTCGATAATTGAATTCGTTCATTTGTGTATTATTGAATTAATTTAAAATCTTTTGATGATACTTATTCAATATTTCTTTCTAGATGATAAGGAAACCACTTTGTGAATTCAAGATAAAGTTGTACTTCATCTTTGGTCTTATTTATGGTCTGGTCTCATTTGAAGTAACTTTCTTTTCTACAAATATATATTGTCACTATGGAGGGTTATTTTTCCACAAAACCTTCGAATTTCTTTAAGATATCTCTCTATTTTCTTTGCAACTACAAAATATTGTTTTTCCTTTAATGTTTGTTTACAAGTTATTAGGAGTCACATCTACTGAATGTTATGAAATTATTCTTAAGATGCATTATTTATATTTAGAAAATTCACTCTCTTTCCTTTAAGGTTAATTTATTTTGTTTCTATCAACTTCTACAAAAATCCTGGTGTATTTATCTACTAGAAACCATTCCAGTAATAATATTTGTTTTTGTGACTGTGAGGATAGGGTTCTTTGTATATAAATTTTATTTCGCTACCCTTTGTTTATTTGTATACCCAAGTAAACACACAATTACATCACTAGTTTTCTCTTCTTTCTGAGTAATTCTACTCCATATTCTAATTTCCATTTCTCGCGACAGACCTGAAATGGAAGAGTCTCTAGGTTAAACCCACATCTCTTACATAGAGTGGCCCATATGAAACAACTGAATGTTGTTCCATCAATAGTACCTATGAATTTGAATATGTAACGGGTTTCATAACCTCATAGTATACCACAATCTATTGGACAAAGGCAAGTATACACTTATACCAAGTGTATTATACTAATATTAGATTTTGTACAGACACCTGCTCCCTATTTGTTTCCATACTGGTCAATATCCTCATAGGCATCTGCATATAAGGCACTTGCACTTACAGATTCTTAATTCATATAATATGAAGGCATACATTCATCATTTAGTATGCTACACTTATCTTAAACAACTCTGCAACAGGAAATTTTTCGTTATCCATAGTAGTTAATCATCTATTAGCATGGATCTAATAGAAACATAACACTATAACTGACCAAAAAATATAATCCACAAGATATGTAACCATCAGCATGCACAATACTTAATAAACAATTAGCATGTATCTAATAGAAACATATCATGCAACCCTGTAACTGACCAGAAAATATCATTCACAAGATATGTAATCCATCAGCATGTATCCGTTATATAATAGTATACCATTCAAATAACACACATTTCTGTAGCTAATAAAGGGAAATCAACTACCCAAACTAGTCGATACTTAACTTGTAATTAATAATATACAACTTTGTAATATTTAAGGAAATAACACCTACAAAAGTAATTTAACCATCAACATCTTTCTCATATCAGATAACATGCATCTAATAAAACCATTCATGCACAGTTAGGAATTTTCTGACCAATATTCCTAGTCTTCAAAAATCAATGGTTGACTGAACGAGACCTCCCAACCATGAATCCTCTGATTCCCTACGAGCTATGACAACTTGCGAGGCATGAGTCCTCTACTTTGCCTTGATAATGCTTATTTATCATTATCATGTTCCCATATTTTTTCATGGTCTTGTTTCCCTTCAGCCTAGGATTTTTCCATGGTTTTTCCTTAAAGGCAAAATCCTAATTTTCCACTTGCAGCGATTTTGTCACCGCTCTTTATCTCCCACCGGATTAACACATATATTTCTATATATATTCTACATTAGGAAAAATCATGACGAATCTGATCCCTCTGAGATTCTCAGAAGTTTCATCCTCTTTTCTAGAATGAGTCCATAAATTTTCCAAACTCAATATCAAAATATTGATAACTTTATTAAAATAAACATTCACATAGTCATGGTTATCACCTACTACCATATATTTTTCTTCTAGTTATTACATAAAAATTCAAGCTCATGAAAATGAGAGGTGTTACATACCACTACTACAACAGGGGCAGTTTTAAGACAATTTTTTAAGAGAAAAGAACTCTTTTGTCTTAAAAAATCACTTTTTTATTTTAGTTATTTTACATTAAAATTTAATATCAATTGAATTGTCTTAAATATAAACTTTAAGACAAAAAATAGTTTGAGACAAAAATATTTTAAGACAAAAACTTTATTTTTAAGAGAAAAATATTTTAAGACGAAAGCAGTTTGAGACAAATATTTTAAGACAAAAATTTATATTTAAGACAAAAAATAATGTAAGATGAAAATATTTTGAGATAAAACTTTATATTTAAGACAAAAGTAGTTTGAGACAAAAATTTAAGGACAAAACTTTATATTTAAGACAAAAATAGATTAATACAAAAACAATTTAAGACAAAATTATTTTAAGACAAAACTTCATATTTAAGACAAAAGCAGTTTGAGACAAAAATATTTTAAGACAAAACATTATATTTAAGACAATGAGCACTTTAGATGAAACCTATTTAATACAATTAACAATTAAGACACAAACATATCAATTTAAGATGATATTATCTAACAACTACAAAATTGACTGTGACAGTGTGCCCTAAGTCGGCCAGCTTTTAGACAACTACTGTCTTGCACCTATACCTAGGTTGTTATTTTACTTACCATTCATGTTATCTTATATGAAGAACACGATCTGTCTACTAGCATTCACCGAGTGGTTGGTTTACCATGGTTGTGAAGTGATATTCAACAAAGGAAAAGCATTCCTTAGACAAATAGCCATAGGGCAGGTGAAGTAGATCGAGGTTTGTGTGAAGAACTTGTATAATCTAGATGTGGGAGACTGTGCTACATTAAGCACTAAGGCGGAGAAAGTGAAGGTCGCGATGTCGATGAACTTTGGCAAAAAATACTTGGTCATTTGTATCATGGTACCTCGAATATTATAGAACAAATAACCACTTTCCTTTCTAAAGGAGCACTTAAAAAGTAGGATATATGGAAAGAATTTACATTGCAGAAGTACATAAAATCCACATTCCATGATCAGGACAACAAAGCACATGCAGTCCCAGAATGGATCCACTATGATGTTTATGGACCTTTCTCGACAACCTACACTGTCAGACACAAATATTTTGTCACTTTTATTGATGACTTCTCATGGAAATGTTGGATCTTATTCACGTGGAATAAACACGAGACATTCTTTGAGTTCATAGAATTCAAGACACTAGTTGAAAAAGAAGCTAGTAAGAAGGTGAAGCCTCTATTTTAGAGGCTACAACACCCTCCAAAATTTTGGCCTTCACTTAAATTTTAGAGCCTACTATGGACATTATGATCGATCGTTCCTTAGTCACTTATTGGTAACTTGATTATCTCAAGCTCCCTTTTCCGATCTTAAGAGTCGTTCATGCTTTTATCTTTACATAGAATGTGTCATCTTTGGGCATGGGGGTAATCGCTTGACATTCAAAGGGAGGTTTGTTTTTCTTCAAAGGGAAATCTTTATGAGAATGGGTTGTCCTCACCACATAGACATATTTAACAGTCATTTCACACACTCTTACACAAGTGTCACCTTTATCCTCCCAAAGTATATAATTGGAGTCGCACTTGCGTAAGCTGCCACACAGGTTGTTGCATTAAGTGAAGTATGTGTTATGTGTTGTGGATGGACTATGTTGTATCGATATGTTTTACAGTGTGTGATCATAGTCAAGTTTTATCACTATTCACATAATTTCAACTGATCCCACACTCAGCTAAATTTTGGAGTTTCCTTATGAGCCTAGCCTCATCCAACTTTCCTAAACTACACACTTCACATATGTAACCCTCAAGCTTTTTTGTTGCTTGTTCGAACAGTGTAGTGTGTAGAAATCACAGCCTCCCTTACCATTCAAAAATGCACAGTGGTTTCCTCTAGTGTCCTTCCCTCAATCGAAATCCACTGTGTCCAAAAACTGTGCAGTTTTGTCCCTTAACTACAGAGTCTACCTTGCATCCTGAAATTGCATAGATGTGTCCTCCCAAGGCGTCATTCCATAGTAGTGACTTGCATCCTAAAACTATGTAAATCTGTCCTCCCAGCGCCTCATCCCGCAACAGTCACTGCCCATGGAAACTACACAATTATGTCTCTCATGGGCCATGAAGAAAGATGGCATGATAGATGACTCTCAAGAAGATGAGGACAAAAATAAGCAGACCAAGAAACCCAAGGTATGATAGAATATCAGGATCGCATGAAGACTCCATCTCATGCATAACCCTTTGGAGGCTAGGTATGGAAAACAAAGTACTTCTTTTGACATACACCTCTCAATGTAGCTTAAAAGTTTTCTTATCATTGTCGTATCATTCCATCTTCAATGAAATTCATGGTTGCAAGAACTGAAAGTCATTCAATGTGTTTCCTCTACATGTCTTGCTCCCTTTCACTTGTTTAGTGCATAGCTTAGAAGATGAAAAGCATTAGCACTTGTTTATTTAAGCTACAAAGGTTGTGACCAACATGATCTTATGACTAACCAGGCACAATGCAAGGCATGCTAAATGGGATGAAAGATGTTTGATGATATGTATGTAGTTTGTACACTCCTTTGCATTATTCCTTTGCATTAATCCTTGCCTTGTACCTTGCATATACCCTCATTGCTTGTCAGATTTGGCTATCTACTGCGAGTAGTCTCTTAGCTCTTTCCTGACAAAGCAGGTGAAGGAATTTCCTTCAACCTGATTTCTTCAAGGCTCTCCATAGAAATTATAGAGCTAAGAGAAGGAGATGTGGAATATCACTATCAAACTCTTGAAAATACTTTGCATGTTCGGATATATCCAAATGATTAAGCTGCCACTCCATAACATTGTCAATCTTGGAAGACTCAGAAAGATCACATCTCTAGATATTATAAACTTCTTATTCCCTTCATCATAGAGATGGTATGCTTTGGAGGTATGAGTACCCAAGGAAGATTTATCTGTGACTCCTTGCACTGAGTTTTTTTATGTGTTCCTTAGCTATGAAGGCATAATAGGAGGAACCAAAAACCCTCAGATGCCTCACTGAAGGAATGTGGCCATACCACATTTCATAGGGAATCTTGTTTCTAATAGCAAGAGACTAACACCTATTATTTATATACACAACACGTAGAACCACATCAGCCCAAAACCTTATGAACTTAACATGTGAATTATGCCAAGTTCATAGTGAAAGTAATACATTCCAATGAACTATGTGTTGAAAAATGCAGCAAGAAATTCTCAATTTGATTTTTCCTTGATTAAATTGAAAAAAATTGAATTTCCAAATCAATAGACAACTTGGATGATGTTAACTTCTGTGACATGGCTTGCGTGACCTATTTTACTCAATAAATTGAGTTTGAGGAGTTAGACTTCAGTTTTGCATATGTGATTGCTAATCATAGCAATAAAGGTCAATTATCTTACGTTGTTGTCAGTTAAACTAGTTCTAACTTTTGGAGGAACTAGTGGAAGGTCATTTAAGCAGTGGGACTTCAGTCAAACTCAGTGATCATCTAGTTAACTCATAAATCAACCCAAAATAGTTGGGGCATGAAGACAAATCAAGTTCCCTAAGATTTGTGGATATTTGAAGGCAATTTTAATTTCTTGTAGCTCACAAAGCTGTAAGAACTTGCTATAACCATAGTGGAGGAGGTAGCTTGAGTAGGAGCTTCTTGTGAAATTAGAGAGGGAATGATTTTTGGTAGCATTAATAACCTACCATCAATTTGTTTTGTGCTACACTTCAATGTTTTGGGCAGGGTTTTTGAGGGTGGATATATTTTTTTTATGCTTTTTTTTCATGCACGTCCTCACTAAGTATCTTGGGAGGTCTGTAATAGTTGTTTGCATGCACATCCTCACTAAATATGTTTTTGGATGTCTGGACTAGTTCCTTGCAAATTTATGTTCGACAAGGCTTAACTACTTATGATCTTAGGTGCTCACAACAATTCGACAGTTTATGGCACTTTCCAAATAACCATTCTTGAAAGGATCCAACAAAACAACTTCAGAGGAAGATGAGAAGGGCAAACTCTTATTGGAACTAGCCTAGAACTAGTGGAATTGGTTGGTCCCAATGGTTTTAGAGTTGGACTAGTTTAGTTTGCTGGTTCAGATTGGCTGAGGTTGGTATTGTATTGAATGGACCTTAAAACACCAAAGTCACTAGTTCTCTAATAAACTGACCAATTCTGAAGAATATAGTGCAACATAGCTAATGACCACAAAATAATAATTTTTTAATAAAAAATACTTAAAAGGGAAAAAAAAAAATCTTAACTCGAGGGCCTTACAAAACATAACCCTAGTAATTAATGGAAATATTTAATTTTTAAAGTTAAAGTAAAAGTTGACATTCTCCTTATCTTTCCTTTTTCAAAAGGAAAGATAAGGATAATGTCAAATTTTACTTAAATTTTTAATATTAACATTAATTGTTTCAGGTTTCTTCCGAGTGGTTCCAACTTCATTCAATTTTGAGAAAGTCAAATTTTAGATCCCATTCAAAACTTAGTGGTGATTGTTTGAACCACTTCTTTGTAATAAGTCTTAGACTTTGACTTCCAATTTTTCAGGTGCAGTTATTGCGTAATCATATTCCTCATGAGACTTTGCAACAAAAGTTGATCTTTAATGCATTGCAGGCACTTGACCTAGCTTAGGTAACCATCAGCTACCCCTCCCAAGTTTCTCCTCAACATCAAAATTTTCTTTTTTCAGTAGACATTCTTTTTATCCATTAGATCATTTTTTCCACTATGATAGTCCAACAACACACCTGCCAGCATATGCTTGATAATCCATCTCAACTTTACTGCTACCTTATAAACACTCTTAAATCTTGTGTCTCCAATCTAAAAGAGGAAGAACCAGAAAGGGCCTTCTTGGCCCTCTTCACAACCCACAATATGTTAAGCTTCTCTCTTGTGCTTACACTCTAGTCTTTTCGCAGCTTCAGAATGGTGAATCTTAAACACAGTCTCATGATCTCCATTTAAGGAAGCATAATTCATCCTCTCTTTGAATCAAATTACCCACCTCGCATTCCCTTTACCTTTACATAGAAGCATATATTTTCATTGTGGATGATTGTTAAGCTTCCCATCTCTATTTCCCCTCCCTCTCCTACCCTGATGAACCTGATAAGATGAATTTAACCAATATCAATGTATATGAGATAAACAATCCATCCAACTAGGTAGATTGAGTTGAGACCCTTTTAGAAACTAAATCCATCCCTCCACAATGATATGTCCCTCCCCAACAACATCATCATGTTGTGTTCGAGATCTATCATTCCCATGATCACTATAAATTTCCGAGTCCTTCACTTACATATTTGGAAACATCATCATTCAGATCACTTATGCTTTGTTGTGTTGTTTCTTATGTTATGATTTCCTTTAATGGAAATATCTCCCTAGTAGGCACGAGTAACGAAATTCAAGTTCCTACTGAACTCTTGTGTTAACATACTTCATCTTCATTTTGACCTATTCAGTTTCAAATTCTTATGTGGTTGGTTTACTGGTTGACTACTAGCATTCACCAAGTGGTTGTTGATGATCATAGTTAGTCTAGAGTGAATGTTAGACTTTCCCTTGAAAACCAAGCCCCAAGAATAAGCAATTATCATGGAACATTTCAGAGCCCATACTAGTGGAAGGCCAATTGTGCAGTGGGACTTTAGTCAAACTCAATGATCATCCAGTTAATTGATCAATCAACCCAAAATAGCTAGTGCATGGAGAATTTGAGTTACCCAACTATGGTGGAGATTCAAAGGAAATGTAACATCAATTGTAGACTAGCCTTGAGTGTACAGGTGTTGCATGTAGTCACATGATCAACCTTGGGAATTTCACAATCCATTTTGTAAAAAATCCTAAATAATAGGGGCCTAATTTCTCAAGGAATTGCACAAGGAAATATGGGCTCAAACAAAGGTTGAAATTTACTAAGTCTGGGTTATAGCTTCTTAGTGAGATGAGAGACTAGTTATTCACTTGCAGGTTGTGCTCAGTTGAGCAAATAAATTTCAATACATTTCTATCCATCATATTAATGCAAGAAAAGATTGGGTTTTTTAGCATATTTCTTTTCTTGGGAAAAATCATGTGTGCATGTGTGTTATTTCTTATTGCATGTATCAAATTTTTGCTCTAAATTGTGAATTAACTTCAAGAGAGCAATAGAGTAGGTTTGTGTTTTGTGATTTTGATTAAAACTTCATAAGTAGTTGCAACTCTACACCATAATTTCTACAAGGATGGTGGAGGCAAATTACATAATATTTGTTAGTAGACAATATCCCTACTTCAAAGTATCTATGACAACTTTTGCGAGAAGAAGACATTGAGCTTAAAATATTAGAGTGTGGAAGAATTACTCACAAAATTCACAAGGGCAATAATTTTGGTTGCCTGTGCGGAGGTAGATGGATTAAATGTAATTGTGTATGTAGACAAGTCACAGTTACTCCTTCGATATTTGTCGATGATGTGTTACTGTTTTGCAGATTTACCTCTTTTGATCGGTCTCTGCACTACTTATGAATAATAATAAATCTCATATATTTTCTTATTACCTAGATGATGCATTGGTACTAGAGATTTATCATATTTTTGATGTTATCTCCACTGCATTGGATGCAGATTTTGAAAATCTTAAATTTATCCTCCAACCTAATTTTTATGGAATTAAGTATTGGAGTTGACTTATAGAGAAAATCCACTATAAACTTTTATCATGGACATAGAGGTGGCTCTCCCTAGGAGGCAAGTTGACTCTATTTCAAGTAGTCCTTCAGAGAATCTCTCTATACTGGCTTCATATTTTCGCTCTGCTTAAGAATATTAGTAAATGTATCTTTCTGGCTTCATCTCGGCACGAGACAATGTGTTGTAAGGGACAGAGTGGGTCTGGATGTTGCTAACTATGTATAGAGGCGATGGATAGCCAGACTCATATATTTCTTTGATTCTCCTTAGAAAAATAATTTTGGAATGGTGTATTTAGTATGTTGCATTTACAGGCAGATTATAACTACTCTTTCGTGGTTGATTGTATTTGAGACTAGATTATTGAATATAAAACATTTGGACCACTTCCAATATACATTGGAGTTTTGACCCAAAGAATGCATTATTTTCCTAAGCTCCTTTGTTGTGATACATCCACCTCCATCATTGTCAAAAAATCTAAAAGCCTCCATGAACTTAGACATAACCTCCATCCCATATTCCTTTAGTAGATAAAACCCTTTTCTCATTTTCTCACCATGCCAATCTACCCTCCATCCCATATTCTCTCATGAGCCCTGTGTAAACCACCATTTCTTTCAAGGATGGAGATTTTGATGCATACTCTAACCATATTTGTTGGATACATTCCCCCTTTTCTTGCTTATGGTTTCTTGCTTATTCATTCATTGTCGAACACTATACCACTAGTTATAAGAATCTTGTGCATACTATCACCACAATAAATGCATATTTTATTTTAGAGGAGACAAAAATTGTATATTTCCCTTTGGGACACTCGAAAAATATTTTGATGCACCTTTGTGACCTTTATGACTTTATGACCTTAATTCCCATGCCATGTCCATCCATGTGGACACACTTTATGATGTTCTACAACAACCTAATGTCCTTGGCAACTTCCCCTCATCTTCCTTGTCATTTTTTCAGGACTTTTGTATGCAACAAGAAATTTGGGAGATGAATGCCATCAAGGTAGAAAATCTAGGGGGTTTCAACTCAATTATTTCCGGTTCCCACTAGAATATACCCACCATATGATCCACCCAATCCCTAAATTGGGGTCTACTTCTATTTTAGTTAATTATTAGATGATCATGGTCGACCATAATTCCAAGTTAAATATTATGACTCTTCATAGGATATTATTGGAGATACTTGAGGAGACATCTTTTTGGCTAAAGGGTTAAGGGAGGATTTTGACTTCAATATCGAACCATCAACCATATCCTCAATGTATCGAACCAACAATCAAGAAGACAACTGAGGTGAAGCATGAGAATCCTCTCTCGCCCACGTTGTTCAGGATATATATCAATCTATGAGTGCATCTACACTCCACCAACTGTTCATTAATAAAATTTTGGGTTGCCCTACTGTCCACCAAGATGGATACATGTTGTCCCTGCACTATGGCTTTAATTGCCAAAATTTGAAAATTGGGATTTTCCATGTCAAAATTTTAATTCAAGATTGGCCATGCATTTGAAGGAGATTAACACAATATTAAGACATAAAAAATGAATAATTGACACAATATTAAATACAATACATACATTGAGTTTTATCTCACAAGGTATCTAGATGCTAATTGAGCAAGTTCACACAAAGAGAGAAAGACAACGTCATGATACATTGTTGAATTTGTAATTAAGAGAATTATATTTTATAAGGGAGAAGTAACATTTATTTTCTTGCTCATATACAAAGGAAAAATTATGAAGCGATGTCAAATGCCTTTCATGAAGCAATGTTGTTGTAAAGGGTGTTAGAAAGCTGGCATTATAGGCAAGACCCTCACACCATACTTGATTGTGTTAACCAAAGCATGTTAACCATGTCCAGCGATCTCAGATTTCATGAGCACGTTCAAAGAGTGACCATAGATGAGGGTTGTCAAAGTGGCTAATAATCATAGTTTATAATGGATAATTGTCATTGTACATAACATTTGTGGTCCAATTCATTTTTTTGGTGCCAAATGTTGGTGAATCACTGTATTGCATCATGGTAGCATATATTGCCTTTTTTAAAGAAAAAATATATTGAAAATAAATCAAGTTGTGTCTCATGCAAATGTTCAATATTGTTGTGTTGTGAGTGGTTTGCATATTATTTGTATCATATATCTATAATCACTTATTTCATGCCTACTTTAAGAAATGAAGGAAGAGGTGCAAACCCTTTCCATAAGGACTCCCACCAACTCTTCTTCTTGTAGAAAATTTTCAAACGTTAGCCTATCAATCAAACACAAGCCCATGCTTCTCTATTTTACAAACCCTTGGATCTTTCTGACAATGAACTCCTCCCAACCACTACATTAACCATCTATTGAATTTCTTTGATTGGTATGTGTAAATTATTTTGATTGAATCCTGGAGAGGTGTGAAATCTGATTTTTCATTGACATGATACAAACACCAAATTTAACCCATGGTAGCCAAAATTTCAGCCTTACAACTCTCTCGTCCAATATTGGATACTTCACTAATTAGTCGATGTATAATCTACTTAACAATATATTAAATATTAAAAGCATTCATATTAATAGAAAAAATAAGAATAATATTTAATATTAAGTTATAATGCAGGCAACTACCAAGTTGACATATTGTCTGCCTTGGAAAGTGAATAGTCAGCTTGACTTAATGTGGTTAAAGGATTTATCCTTCAGCATACCCATATCATTTATGTCACTTGAAGGTATAGATCTTATGATATATCTCTAATTCACTCTTCTATTAAATTTCTTTCAACATAAGTTGCGAGAACGCAGAGTAGAGTGGGAGTGTCATTTACCAAAAAACGTCATAAGTAGAGGGTCACAGAAGCATCTATTTTATATTTATGTGTTTATTTATATTATATTGCATTTGCATTCAAAAGAGGCATGTAGAATGCTAAACTAGTTACCCTAGGGCAACCACCTTGAAGCCATCACTTGTATGCATAAGACCACACTACATAAGACTGAACAGTTATACACCACTAAAATTTAAATTTGTCAATATATATGGCATATATATTTACAAATGCATTCCTCATATTATTTTAGCAATTTAAAAAATCTATCGGCCTGTCTTTGCAACTTTTGCGACAATTGCTAGTGGACCAAATTGGTGATACTCCACACTACCAACACTCCAGGGGAATGCAAACCACCAACCCTTTTGAATGAAGATTCATTCTGCTCAACCTCTCTTAATTGAACTCATTTTCTCATGCTTCCCAACTCATTATTGTAATAAGTAATGGCATTTGTGGGAGAGTTCTCTCTGTGATTTACTGCAATAGCTAAAGTACCATCCAGTTGAGTAGTTCGTTGGGAAGAAGGAAATTTATTATGTTTTGAACCAACTTGCCTCTTCTCTGTTTGATGTTTTCTAGTTCAATCACCACTTGATCTCATGTCAACTGGCTAAGTGGAAGACTTCACTTCTCTCTCCCCTATCTCCTCATTTAGGGAAAATGCCATATGATTGTTGAGTATTAATGTTGATTGAGATTCTACAAGTTTTAGTCAGATATTCTATTCACTCTTCTAATAGGAGCTATCAAATACTTCCCATCCCACCACAGAGAAAAATAGGTGATGTACTTTCATTTTAAAATGGTTTGAAACTTACCTAGTATTTTCACTAGTATTCACAACATTTTTGGGCTTTTATTGGGAACAAACAATGCTACCAACCAAAAGTAGAGATGGTATCATCATTAAAATTTATGTTCATATCAAAGAGTATATTGATTTTGTTTTTGAACCATTTTTATATTGAGAGTTTAATAAGTTTGTAAAATTTTATTTTTATTTCAATTATTAATTATTATAAAGATGGTAGGGGATTTTATTATAAAATATAAAATGACTCTACTATTGCATTTGCAGTCGCTCCGGGGAATCAGGCAAGGCACGACAAGGCAAGTGATAATGAAGAACTACTAAGAGTGCACACATTTCTATTTCAGGTATGCACTACATTTATTTTATTTTATTTCAGTAAGTAGCTCTCTTGGTAATGGTTAAGAAATGGTATAAAACTTGCCTTATAGGAATTTACTATTTTATTCTTAACAGGAAAGTAAAACCAAATATTACCATTTCTATACATTTTTATGGAAACAATGAAATAATATTCTAACCTTAATGGAGAAACTATATGAGAATATGAAATCCAGACCATATCACATCTCATGTTCAGGCATTTGTAGAATTTCTTGATAATTGTCACCACACAAAACACTTTTTTTTTGGTACGTTCATCCCACATATTGCGAAACTACTCTGATGAAGTTATCATATTTCCCCACAATACAAATTATCCATGAGGGAGATCAACAATATCTTTTCCACGAGGGAAGTTGGGTGTCCCTCAAATATGGCATGTGGAACTTGTAAACTATACAATTCTATTGTCCTAGGAATTTTGGAGAATGTAACAACCACTAATGACAATAAATACATCTTGGATATCTAAATATTATATAAATAAAGTCTGCTATACTATATGAGGGATTTAAATATCCTTATTTCTAGCAATGGTGGTTTTACTGGTCATCCAGGGATTCATTAATTTTTTTTCAATTTTAGAAAAGTTCAATGACTGATCAGAAAAATACTCTCTAGCCTAGGTTAATAGATGTCAAAAAGATTATTTGAACCATTTTTACTTTTTATTTTATATAAACTATTTAACATCATTTTTTTTTTTTAATTTTACATAAATGGTTTAGTTTCACATAATATTGATTATTTATGTTATACAATCTAAATCACTTTCCATGGAAACTAGCCTTGTTTTGATGAGACAAATATTTCTTCAGATACAACAAAGATAAAATTTAAAACATTTTCATTTTAAAAAAAATCAATTGTTTAAAAAACATATATTAATAATCTACTTTAAGTATAATTAGTTTTTTTTAATTGAAAATTATATTGTTTTTGGAAGAAATGAATAATAATAATAAAATAATAATTGATGCAACATAATCCCTATCTTTTCAAGCGTAGTCATAAATTAATAGCATAACTATGTTGATATGCATAGGTTAATAGGTTCATTAAATTCATGTTGATAAAATTTAGAATACGTACATTTCTATTTAGAAGAAAAGAAATTCAATTCTTAGAAAAAATTGTATTAATAAAAAATCAATTCTTAGAAAAACATGTATTACTGATCTACTTTAAATATAGTTAGTATTTTTTAATTTAAAATAATTTTGTTTTTGGATAAAACAAATAATAATAAAATGTTAATAATTGTGATGCCGCATAGTCCCTATCTTTACTACTAATTAATTGACTGTTCAGACACAATGCACAATGAAAACTACTCACACAAACCTCTTCCTAGAATGAAAACTCTCTCCTAAGCTTCCACAAGCTTACTCATAAATTAAGAGCATATATGTGCTGATAGCATATGTTAATAGGTTCACAAATAAGCTGCAATAAAATGTATCATTAAGATTCATGCAATGATTGAAATGTTGTATATTAAACACTACTTAGAAGCTTCATTCAATTTCATAAGTAACACAATGTCATCGCTAAATAAATTCACAACCAATACACAGACAATAGTGCAAACGTACCAATACATAGCAAGAAAGTGCTTGCTCCATATTTAAATGGAAATCATATAAGGTGAGTTTCATAACTTAACTCTTTAATTTCCAGAAAACGGCTTCATAGTAGGACTTGTGTTGTTCACATTAGTCACCAAACCATGGCAGTGAGTTTTCATGTTATACGACTCCATCGATCCATGGCTTCCTACTACTCTTCTAAGTCTCAGAACAACATCGTTTATAGTTGGTTATGTTAACTTGATTCAGAAAGAAATGCCTTTCATGTTAGTTTTATTAATTTGACATGGCTATAAAACAAAATCATTGTTTTTTTTGGATAACAGACATTTTGAGAGCCTGACCACCACCAAATCTAGGATTTCTTCCTTCTCCCCTATAGTTGTTTGTGCTTATCATCAGTTATTGGCTTCCTTGGTTGCATGTGTGGGAGTTTTCATGGTATAGGCGATCAAAAAAAATGAATAAGAGAGTATTGTGCACCTTAGTCTGATTGGATTTGAGTCAATGAGTGGGTACCTTTGCTTGTGCTATTAGGTCGTTGTCTGGATTGCTTAAATCATTTGATTAATTAAAAAAATTTATGGGATGATTTAAATTTGTGGTTGATCCAAAGCTTGTTGAGGTTATTTCTAAGGCTACATGTTGAGAGGTCTAACATGATCCCTCTCAACCACCAAATCTCTAGTGTCTTCGTTGCTCCTCAAGGATTTGCATGCATGAGCTATATCTAATCTAGTCATATTGTTGTTGCTACTCTTCTCCCATTGCTTTTGCACTATTGTTATAACTACTGCCATAATGAGTTTGATCTCCCCATGTCCTAAAGTACTAGCTTCCATTGGGTTTCTCCCTTTGAGTCTTCATCTCCTTGTGGAAAATCCCTTTGCCCCTCAATATTCCAATATAAATGATTAAAACTCTTTTTTCTATCACTAAACATGGGCTCATTGATCTTCCCAGTAGCATCCTTCTAGCTCTATTAAGAAGCTTACACATTAGGTATTCTAGATCTACCGTGGACTAGAGCTCCATCTATCTGCAATTAGAATTTTACTTATAAGGACAATTTCAAATTCTTTTGTTGTATTTTGATTTTAGCTCTGATACCATGTAGAAATTTCTACAAATATATCTATGATAACATGTAGAAATTTCTATAAAATCTATCACTGATACCGTTTATAAATTTCTACAAATCTATCTCTCACACCATGATAAATTCCTTATAGATTCAAACTGCTAATTTTAATTTACTAAGACAATACACTTAAGTCTACTATATGCATCAGCCGAAATAATTAAATGATCAAGAAATCACGAAGTATACAAGAGAGATAATCCAATCAACACATTACACAATGATTTCCTAGGGAAATCCATAGCTGAAAACCCACCCATGAAATATGAATATTGCATTGGTTTGAAAATATGAAAAGATTACAATTCTTTGCACAAGCCTAAGCAACCTATGTACAATATCTATCTGTCGCACTACTTCCTAGAAAATATTTTGATAAATACAATATGCTCTACTCAACCTAAAGGTTAACTGGCACAAGTAGTTTATATCCTCTATCTCACTGAATTCCTTTGGAAAACACATAGCCAAATTTCTAGCCTTCCAAGCTCCTACATTCTTATGTTGTTAAATGAGGAATTGGGCCCTTGTTTACTAGGAGTTTTCCTCCATTAGATTCTACAGTTACTTTAGGCTCTTCCTCTGACTGCATGAACCATATGTACAATTCGAATGAGTATAAAACTCATAGTACACTATCCTTGAACTCCATCTCAATACGGTATTTCTCATACCTAACACGCATGAGTTATTTGTCAGTGAATCTTAAGTTTAATGTTTAATCACTCGAGGAAAAACAACATTGTACTGCAGCCAGCACCCCATTGCACTTCAACCAGCACCACATTGTACTTCAGGAAACACTACACTACACTTCAAGAAGGACCACACTACACTTCAGGAAGCACCACACTACACTACAGGTAGCACCACACTTGACTATAGGCAACGTCAGACTACTAGACCTCCCACTAGTCCCTCCATCAGTTGGAACTAGCTTAAGTGACTTTAACTTATTTGAAATGAATTAAATAATTAATTACAACTCAAAATAAACTCAACCAGGGCTCCTTTAATGTAGGAGAAACTCTACATGACTCTAATTAGACCCTTAACTCGAATTATCTAACCAATTAAGTCAAATTGACTTAGTTAACTAATACAAGTTGTCACAAGATGTTGAATTACAATTTTATTCCCAATTTAATTGAAGAAAAAAAAAATTAGGTTTTCTTGTTGCATTTTCATCACTCCCTCTCAACAAGAAAGGAATTCTACTGTATATTGATATGGTACCTTTGGAATGTTCTTCATGCAATACTTCTCTCTGCTACTATTGCAACTGCAACATCAGCAACTGAAAAGCATCCAAAAAAAAATTTAATCACTAATTCAATTTGCATCTGTCTACTAGGAAAACTATGCGACTATTGACTCTACTATTGAGCCTCCAGCTTTACTATCAACTCTTCTATGCACTCCTCAATATTTGACTCACATTGATCCCTGTCTACTCAGAAAATTGTGTTGCTACTAGCTCTTCTACTAAGCCTCATGTTTACTGTCAACACTACTTTGCACTCCTTAGTATCTGACTAACATTGATCCTCCTACTACTGAATACAGTGGGCGCTCATAGCAAGGTAATGATCCACGAGAGAAAAACACCTCAATGGACACTGCCCAAATTTTTGGAGCTCTTGGGACTATTTCTTCACATTGCACCACCTGTCACCTAGAGATATGGTAGCATGGACTCCCTCTACCCACTTGTCTCGAAATTTCCTCCTACTCGAGGTCTTTCCTTGAGTGGATGTTTCCACCCTATCTCATCTCTGCTTCTCCATTTTTGGTTATTCCATAAGGTTTTCTGGATGCTTTTGAAGCTGCATGCTCAGAGGTCAAAATGCCCCCTCTCAACCACGAAATCTCTAGTATCTTCCTTGCTCCTCAAGGATTTTCATGCATGAGCTAAAGCTAATCAAATCATACTGTTGTTGCTGTTGTTGTCATATGTTTTCCACATTGTTGCTACAACTTCTGCAATAATGCATTTGATCTCCCCAAATTTTGAAGTGCTAGCTTCCATAAGGTTGCTCCCTCTAAAACTAAACTCCATCTAAGTCTCGATCTCCCTATGGGAAATATCTTTGCCCCTCAATTCTCCAATATCAATGTTCAAAACCTTTTTTTGTGTCATTAAACATTGGCTCATTGATCAGCCCACTAGGAGCCTTCTAGATCCATTAAGAAGTTTGTACATAAGGTCTTCTGTATATTCCCCCAGCTAGATCTCCATCAATTTGCAATTCAAAATTCACCTGCACAGAGAATTTCAAATTCTTTTGTTCTATTGCGATTTCATCAGCAATACCATGTAGAAATTTCTACAAATCTAGTAGTGATACCATGTATAAATTTCTACAAATCTAACTCTAATACCATGTAGAACTTCCATGTAGATTCAAATTGCTAATTGTAATTTACTAAAACAATACACTTGAATCTACTATGCTCATCACATGAAATAATTAAACGATCGAGCAATCATGAAGCATACAGGAGAAAGAATTCAATCAACACATTACATAATTATTTCCCAGGGAAAGCCACAGCTAAAATCACTTGCTATCTGTATATTGCATTACTCAGAAAATATGAGAAGATTACAATGTTTTTCTCAATCCCGAACAACCTATGCACTATCTTTATTCATCCCACTGATTACTAGACAAGCCTTGGATGAATACAATATTCTCTGCTCAACCAGAAAAAATATTTTGTATCCTCTGCCTGACTGACTGCCTTTGGCCAACAATTAGGCAAATTCCCCGCCTTCCAAGCTCCTACTTCCTTCCGCTATTCAATGAGGAATTAGGTTGTTATTTAATAGTAATTTTTCTCTCTTGAATTTTGAAGGTCCTTTATGCTCTTCCTCGAACTGCATGCACCATCTCTAAAATTCTGATGAATATACAACTGATAGTATGTAGTCCCTGAACTCCAATATCAAGTGGGTCTTTCAGAGATCTAACATCCATGAATTACTTATGAGTAAATCTTCAGTTTACTAGTTGATGACATCAAGAAACACGACATTGTACTTCATGCAACACCACACTACACTTCAAGAAGCACCACACTGCACTTCAGGCATCACCACACTCACTACAAGAAACACCACATTACTAGACCTCCCACAGGTTCCTCCATTAGTTTGAACTAGTTTAATTAACTTCAATTGACTCTGCTCGGTCTACCGGGGCTTTGGTGACGATTAAAATAGGAGAGCGATGGAGGCGACGCACGAAGTCAAGGTTTCTGGAGATTTGATCTGCGTCGCCGTCGCGACCACTGCAGATCTGGTTTGTTTTCAAACAGATGGAAGCTGGATCGTTGAAGATCCAAAGCACAATGCCTCTCTCTGGTACCGGACTGGATTATTCCGTCCAAAGAACAAAGGAAAGCTGCTTGTGGCCAACGAACGGCATACTTTATCTGTCCGAGAGCCCAGATCCCATTCAGGTATTAGTTTTCCTTTTTGCAGAGATCTGCTAGCGGCCACACTGGACGCGCTCTCCTTCGCATACGCCTTGCATAACACAGGCAGATCTGCCTGTGTGAATGGGAAGCCAAGGTATATGAAGGGCACCAGATCCCTATTTGGCGTACTGTGGAGCCGATCTATTGAGATAGGGCCGTTTCTTTTGGTTGAAGATATGGTAGGGGCTGGGAGAATGGAGTTTTCTTGGTATTTTGGGTTTCTTTTGCAGATCTGGGCATACAACATCTCAATGCATCGCACAATCAGAGGGTTCGGAAACTACCAGCGATCAGATCCGCAATGTGTGCTACTGGACAAGGGTGAAGCGGAACGGCTGGAGAATAATACGTGTGCGGAAGCCAAACAGACTGGGGACGGCCAGATCCGAGACTTTCACAAGAACATCATTGCTGGAAGAACTGGATCTACAGCAGCCTGCATCGAACCTGCGAAAACTGCGTTGGATAAACCAACGGTTGGAAACGACCTTCCCTCTTGGGTCGAATACTGCAGAATAGGAGCGGATCTATCAGATCCAAAACACAAAGCAGACACAGTGGATCTGAAGCAAATTTTTATCAGATCAACAGAAGGCAGACACGTTTGTGTGCAAATCTGGGACCGGATGAGTGTCTTGGAGCTAAAGAAAGAGATCCAGGACAAAATAGGGACTCCAGTTGCATTACAAATCCTAATATTTTCTGGGCCCTGCTTGCAGGATCAACATACACTCCAGCATTACAGGGTGGCAAAGGACTCAACTATTACCCTCAATCACCGACTGCGAGGCGGAACTAAGGGAGCTACCTCAAATCCTACAGGTACCTACTGAGATGCAGCCAAAGGGAAAGAACCTCCAAAGGGGAAAGAAGCTACAACTGATAACGCACCCCCAGGGCAGTACATTGTGGATCAAGCGCCAGAAAATCCATCCATCTCGCTGGATTTACCAGAGGTAAAATACATATTCTCAGATCTACAGAAAAACGCTGTTATTTGTAGATTTAACGGCTTCTGGCCTAGAACCGATGCTTTGTACCAATGGCCCTACACGGTTTGGACAAAAAACTGTCAAATAAATCTATGCTCAAAGGGTTTTTTCATAGTAACCTTTCTCGCAGAAGAAGAAAAGGAAAAAATCCTCAACGAAGGGCCATGGTTCTGGGGCAATGCGGGATTGTTCATTACCCCATGGTTTCCAGAGTTTGATGCCAATACTATGGTGGTATCAAGGATGCCAGTATGGGTAAGGTTGCATAATCTTCCGATACATTTTTGGCACTACAAAGCCTTATTAGCTATAGGGAATGCCCTTGGAAGAATGTTAAAGATTGATTCAGAGAGACACATAAAAGGAATCTTTACCTTTGCCAGGATATGTGTCGAGGTAGATCTTAGCCAAGGACTACCTGAAACAATCATTCTAAATTTCAACAATTCACAGTGGAAACAAACTCTGGACTATGAGAATACAGCATTCAGATGTAGGGGATGTCAACAAACAGGTCATCTGTTCAGTGCATGCAAAAGTCAAAACAAGAGCAAGCCCCACCAAAGGAAGCCAAAAGGATGGCAGAACATAGATGACGTCGTAAAGAAGAGAGCAGCAGAAATGAAAGCCTCATCGAGGAAAAAAGACGAGGAAACAGAAGCAGAAGAGGATGATATCACTATAGAGGAAGATGAAATAGGGAACCAGAAGGAAAATACAACAGACAACAAGACTTCACAGGTTCAGATGACAAGCGTGGATCAAAGCATGGGAGGCACCAAACGGTATCATCACTCAGACACTTCAGACTCAGACAAAGAAACAGGGCCTCAGAATGCTGAAACACAGTTAGTCATGGCCTCGATCGAGCCCACTCAAGGAGAGTGGCGTAAGGTCGAAAAGAAGAAGGGGAGAAAAACTTGAAAAATGGATTTGTTTTTTTTTCCCTTTTTAGTCTCTCTTCTCTTCTCTGTTCTTATTCTTTGTGCACGATTGTGTGGGGTGCGAAAGCACTCGAGCCCAGGTGGCAACTTACGGAATGCTTCATTGCATCTGCTAGTGTAACTTTTCATTAAATTTTTTAATAAAAGGTTACCGTTTTTTTCCTTGGAAAAAAACCATCAAAGTCTCCATAGAACTCAATCTAATGTGGACAATCAAAAAAAATAATCAACACCAATGAGTTCAGTGCATACTGGATTTCTATAAAATTCTATAAAATATAGATATAGGTTGACTCATATATAAGAGAAAAAAAAAATCACATATAAGATCTCTTCCAAAGAAGAGATAGAAGTACAACCAAATAGCTGGATAATTTCATCCAAACAGACATCTTCACCTATAAGTTGTAACATAGACCCTAAAGAACCCAATTTAATATCCAAAACAAAATTGCAAGCACTCCTAAATCAGAGCATGTGAGTTTTCTTATACTTCCTACAGAGCATACAAAATATTTTCCAATACTTTCCACTATCCACTTCAATTGACTCTAGGTAGACCCTCAACACGACTTAACTAAGCCACCGAAGTCAAATTAACGTAGTTAACCCATACAAGTTGTCATGAGCTATGGAATTATAATTTTATTCAGAATTTAATTCAAGGACAAAATTAAATTAAAATTTGTTTGTTGCATTTTTAATAAAAGCATTGTATAAACTTATGTGATTTTGACCTCTTATATGCCTTTAGATCAAGACTACTCAACCATAAATTAAACATGCTAATAATCCTAAACTCACCTAACTTAATAAACTAAAAACAAATTATATTTTTTTTTAATTTACAAATTTTCGAAAATTATTTTTTAATATAAAAATAAATTTAACATAAGATTAAAAAAATTAATATAAACTAAAAATTAAGATAAATATTTTCATTTATTCCATTTTAACTAAAACTACAAAATTGAAAAAACTTTATACGAGAGTTCATATGAGTTTATATTTAAAAATGACATGAACAAGAAATTGTAACTCTATCACCTCTATTTCCACATCAATGAAAAACATAGAAATGGAAAAAATTGGTGTTAAACTAATTAATTATATCAATTTATATTTTAAAATGAGATAAATAAAAAATTACAACATTCTCTTATTTTTAGATAACTTAAAAATACTTGTTCAAATATTTTATAATGTACTTTTACTTCATTATATAAATTAAAATGGATTTAAAATTTATATTTATATTAAATAAAATATAAATATAAAAATATAGTGCCCAGGTAAATCATTAGATTCAATTCCATATCTTTGTCGCAATAATCCTTCCTAGCCTTTTAGGATGTAAATCTTAAATCAAACTAAATAATTTTGTTTTTTTTTCTTTTGGTCCAATAAATAAAGTTTGTTCTCAGGGGTGTTAACCACCCACCATACATAAAAATATATATAAAAAATAATATTTTACCTTTTTTTTTTAATTCTGTAATTTCCTTTAAAGAAATTAATTTTTTTAATTTAAAAAAAAAAAAATATATATATATAAGTATATAGATATTATATTATTAATAAAATTTAAAAATATCTATCTTATTTTTGAATTTACCAAATTATAAAATATTTCCAAAAAATAAATTACCAATAAATACAGCATTAGTAAAACCACTCAGCTAAATTACCAATATAAGACATAGAGGCGGAATCTATAACCAAGTGAGTGGGCAACGCCACTTACTGTGGTCCTCCCCCTCCATTTCACCACGTGCCCACCCCTCAAGTACTTGCACTGTACCATCTGCCCACCATCCTGTCAATAATTTTTCGGTTTTTATTTAATATGATTTAATTTAACATATATATTATTTAAAACAATAATAATTTAATATTTTCTTCATAATATATTATTATAAATTATTTTATTTTATTTTGCCTGTACGGTATGTTATTACAGAATTTATGTTAATGTATTTTTAGGTTAATACAAAATTTTCGTTTATGTATTTTTTTGGTAAAAAAATTATGAATTCGAAATTTCAGAAGAAAAATGTAGCCGAGTAGCTTTTTTTTTTTACTATAAAAAATTTTTTATTTAATTTAATAAAAATAAATATTATAATTGATTTTGTAAAAACAATATTATAAAATATATTATATATTGAAATATAATTCCATATATTAATATCTAAAATTAATTAATTTAAAATAAAATTATATTTGCATTTGATCATTTTACAAAAACTAAAGAATTTGGGAAACTTGATATTAAACTAACTATTAATATGAGTTCAATTCATTTTATGTGGAGTTCAAGAAAGATGGACCAAGTTAATCTCCCGGAGTGAAGTTTAAGGGGTAATTGTTAGAAGTGTTCGCCTACAATTGACTTGGTGATAGAGTCAATTAATGTTTTTTTGTGGATTTCAACAAAATGGACCAAGTTAATCCACCCAAATGAAGTTCAAGGGGTAGTTAGTTATTACCTCTAGAGGCTCTATGGTACATATGTAATGCAATTTCATGCATTGTCCTATACACATTTAACTCGGTCAAAATAAAATAATATAAAAATAACTCTATGTTAAATTAAAAAATTTATGTGAACTTCACCAAAGATGAACCACATTAATCTCCCCTAGAGAAATTCAAATGGGTAAAATGTATAATTGACATGGTGATAGAACCAATCAATCTCCTTGAAAACAGGGGATATAGTTATTAGTTACCTGTGTATTCCATTGACGTTAACATTTTTATGTGGACTTAAATAAAGACGGACCAAGTTAATCCTCAAAATGAATTTTAAGGGGGTAGTTATTACCTCGAGATCCACTATGGTAGAGATGTTGTAATGTAATGTCACAGATATTTAATTTGATCAAAATAAAAGAAATTTAAAATAACTTTATGTTAAATTTAAAATGTTATTATATTTTCTTTATTTTATTAATTTTTGTTAGGAAGTGGAGGTAAACTTAATTTGGTCAAGTCACTCTTGGTTTGTGAGTTCCAGGTTTATGAAAGCTCACTGTATTGACCCATGGTATTCTTGTGCAATACATGCTATTTAAAGAGAGGATTTATGTGCAATACATGCTATTTAAAGAGAGGAATTAGGGAATTAAACCAGCCTATATCCATCTTAACTCTAGATCTACTAAGCACAGAGAATGATCAATTTTCTTTACATATCTTTAGTAGATCTAGAGTTAAGTTATATAATATAGACTTTGAAATACATGATATTTCAATTGTTAAACTAACTCTGTTAACACAAAATAATAAATATGTTCTCAGTATATGTTTTTCATTGTAATTTTCCCAATATTATTTGTGTTGATGTCTCTCATCGAGTGAACTTGCTCGTATATGATTTGTCTCTTTTTATAACAGGGAGAGGGATCAGTGCCGTAGTCGCATTTACTATCAAGTTAACGTTCTCATCTAGTGGTGGCCACAATGTCAGGAATGGGCCAACGCAAAATCGGATAAAATAATTGGGTTTCACCCCCGCAGAATGAGAATCAAAGTCAAAAGTTGTACATGTCATTTTGTACAATATTCTAACTTCCACAAGTTTGACAGGGTAGAGATATTGTCTTGTCTCTTTATTGTTGATCATGTAGATATTTCCTCTGAAAAAATTCAGAATCAGTATGGATGATGTTGATACTATTTAGGGTAGAAACTCTTTTATAGGAATTGGAGTGCCTTCTAAAAGAGCAAGACACTCCATTTCTGAAAAATGGAGTTTGCAACTTAAATATTATCATTTCTAAACACTTTTAATGCAACAACGAACCAATATTCTAACTTTCACTTCTAGATCCCACATTTATTGTTCATGCATCTTTAGAATTTCATGATAATTATCACCACACAAAATACTTATTATGAATACTATTATAAACCAAGAAGAGGAGAGCTGACTGAACCATGGACTTAAATATGGAGCAGAGCTAGGTGACTCAGCTATAGACCTAAATATGCTTTTTCATCTCAAGACAATAAGGATAAGGGCCATGACTGAACCATGGACTTAAATATGGAGCAGAGCTAGGTGACTCAGCTATAGACCTAAATATGCTTTTTCATCTCAAGACAATAAGGATAAGGGCCATGA
>APFE031032851.1:6759-60298 GCA_000404065.3 Pinus taeda | reverse complement strand
TTTTATGTTGTAGATGGTTTAGATATTAAAAAAATTGAAAAAAAATGAAAAAAATGAATATTTTTGTACCAAATGATTATTTCCCGATTATTTCCTGATAATTACGATTTTTTCCGATTTTTTCCTCGCGCCGATATTATCCCGATAACGATTAATGCAACATTGATCCTTGGTAGTAGTACCTCTATCTGAAGACAGATATTTTGACAAATCAGCAAACGAATGATCAAACCCCACAGTGACTCTGGCTATTCCCTATGCTGGACAGTGAAAGTTGCTCCAACCACTGCTCTAGAACTGTGTCACTCCTCCAGGAGTTGCGCCACCCTCTCCCGGCTTAGAATTTGCTGATTTGCTCCCAGTCTGCCCCTTAAAATCTCCCCAGCGCTGCCTTTGAGGCCTAGCGTCAGCCTCTGTGGCTTCTGCATCTCATTGCATTAGCTTTACGACCTCAGCATCAACCCTTCTAGGGCTTGCGCTGTCTCTCCTGGCACTGCGCTGCCTCTCTGCTATGTATTCTTCAATCTCAGATGAAAATCCCTTGTTGAACTGCCCCTCACTGCAACTTTGATCACTAACTCGATTTCCTCAGCAAACCTTGCCCCAGAAAATCAAATTCTTTGATCACTTGGTGTATCTCCAACTGACCCTCAAGCCTCCTCTTATACTTTTCCTATTGACGAATCAACGACCGAGATTAAGTCCTTAATCAATGGCTAAGATTAGAACTAGCTTGATCCTCGTCACTTAGAAGTTTCTCACCCATATTTTATTAATACACATTAATATTTTTATTTTCCTAAGTTTAGACTTAGGAACCCATTAAAAATATTAATTATTTTAATATCTCCTCATCCGGGTGGAATTTCTTCAAACGATTTCTGGGCCTTCGAGATCTTATGTGCCTCGCCTCTCTACCAATTTTCAAGGCTAGAGCACATCCGATGCTACCCAAAATCAACACTCCCTCTTAGCGAGGAATGTGCTCTAGCAATGCTTCACCATAGAAGCATCACACTGATCCTATGCATTGGTCCTTTGTGTTGATGCTTGGCTTGCTGCCCCACATCCACTGCACTACTGCTTCCTGTACCACTGCCCATGACACTGTTGTTTCCATTGCTACATTTGTACTGCATCACCCTCTCAAAACGCTGCCTCATGCTGCCCATAGCACTGTCACTGCTCATTGCTGCACTGCAAATCAGTTACTGAGAAGTAAGTAACTGACTTCACCCAAACACTGAAATCCTGGTCAGTTTGGAAGCCTCGTGATGCTGAAGCCTCCTCTGCTGCTACCCTGTGCTCCCTCTACTGCCACTGCGCTGCTGCAACCTCTTCTGTGCCTCTCGCACTGCTGCACCCTCCACTACGCTGCTACAGACTTTTGCGCTCTAGCACTGCCTTGTCGCTCCATCACACCTTGCTCCACTCGACACCTGTCATCATGCTATTGTCTTTAAGGGCTCATGTAGCCAGATGTGATCCAAAAGTTTGGGCACCTCAAGGATCTTGCTCCTGTTTCTGTAGTCCTCTCGACTATAGCTCCAAGTCTCCCCACCTCTTCTTTAGAAGCACATGAGCACTCATGGCACAATCGTCATCAGTCTCGACATCCTTCTTCGCCTTTCCTAGAGCAACCTTTGAGTCGAAAGCTTCTCCCTTGTCTTTCTTCTTGGGGCATTGAGAGGCATAATGTCCGAGCTCCCCACAGTTGAAGCACTTGACCTTGGAGATGTCTTTCTTCTTCCTCTTCTGTAGCCCCTGCTATCCCGCTGATGCGAGAGCTGCATTTTCCTTCTCCTCCTTCTTGATTTGAACTCCCTTACCGCTACTCCCTTCCTTCGTTAATCTCCTAAGTTCTTCCTGTTGAAGAGCTGCCCACATCTCCTCCCAACTGTGGACAGTTGCTATGCCCAAAGTGCTTTGGACAAATGTCTCCCACTCCTCGAATATTGCATTCAGGGAAGTTCTGACTAAGAACTCTGGATCTGGAGCAGACCCCACAGAAGTAAGCTGGTCATGAATCCCCTGCAACCTGAGAAGGAAGGGATCTATCTCCTCTCCTTTCTGCTTCTGATATGACCTCAGCTGATTCTCCAATAACATCTTCTGATGCATGGAAGAGCCTTGGTATAAGGTGGTCAAGGTGTCCCACATCTCCTTTGCTGTCTTCTTCTTCGTAATATGTGGTATGATATGATCCTTGACCCCGTCTAGGCTCATGCATTTCGCGTTAGCCTGGGCCTCCTCATACTTCTCAGTGCATTAGCGTCAACTGGGACAACTACTACTTTCAAGGCATAGTCCTTGATGCGATGTTTATCCAGGATTGCCAGGATCCTGGCCTTCCAGATGAAAAAATTGGAAGCCCCGTCCAATCTGTCTTGATCCCTCAATCCGTTCAGTGTCATATTTGCTCCTCTTCTCTAGACTCCGTCTGAATCCTGATTTCCCTCTCGGAAATCCTCTGGCCAATCGTCGAATCACTCCTCTACAATCCTCCTTTGCGTTGCAAACCAGATCTAGATTTCTTGGCTAGAAATCTGTCAAGGTAGTGCTTCCCTCTACCTTGGTTCAGTCTCCTTAGACACTGTTCTGCACCGATAGAAACAATGTCCCACCAACTCTACAAATCAAAATCTGCACATCCCCCTTAGCCCTAGAAACTTAATCTAAGCCCTTCAGAAACTACGCAATCTTTGTTTGGGCTGAATTTGCTCCTCCTGGCCAACTGCGTCAATCCTTCCTGGCTCTGCATGAGCCTGATCTGCCCTCCTTTGCCTTTGTGCTGGCCCTAATCGCTGACGCAGCCACTGCGTGAGCTCCTCCCAGCTAGTGCGTCTTCCTCTCCTGGCTCAAAATGTTGACGCAAGCATTGCGTGAGCCTCTGCGTCACACTCTCTGGACTGCGTCACTCCTCCTCTTGCCTCTTCAGCTTTGGGACAACACTGTCTCTCGGGACAACTGCTTCTCTTCTGCAAATTCTGAGATTTCTCAGCTGGTGTCTTTAGTCGCCTATGATCTGCAATCGTTCTAATACCATGTGAAAAATCCTAAATCTAACACATCAGAAATCCCTACTGCCATTACTGGTTTACAATCTCCTACTTCTTCTTTACATTAACAAGTTATTTAATTGCATAAACATTGAAGTAAACACTATTGTAACCTTCACAAATATACAGATCATGCATTGAAATAAACAGAGACAATAACACAAGGGACACCGTTATTTTTTTGGACAATCGTCCCCGAAAAAACCCAATTCGGGAAAACCAGTGCAACATATAGAGGGTTTGTATTATTAAGCAGATTTAGTGAATACAACTAGGGTGCCAGAAATGGCTCACCCAACAGAAAATATCCTTGGCAGTAGTACCTCTATCCGGAGATAGATATTCTGGAAAATCAACAAACAGATGATCAAACCCCACAATGAATTTGGCTGTTCCCTATGCTAGACAGTGAAAGCTACTCCAATCACTGCTCTGGAACTGCGTCACTCCTCTAGGAGCTGCGTCACCCTCTCCCGGCTTAGAATTTGCTGATCTACTCCTAGTTTGCCCCACAAAATCTCCCCAGCGCTGCCTCTGAGGCCCAGCATCAGCCTTTGTGGCTTCTGCGTCTCACTACATTAGCTCTCTACGTCCTTTGCGTCAACCTTTCTAGGGCTTGCGCCGTCTCTCCTGGCACTGCGCTGCCTCTCTGCTATGTATTCTTCAGCCTCAGATGAAAATCCCTTGCTGAATTGCCCCTCACTTCAACTCTGATCACTAACTCGATTTCCTCAGCAAAACTCGCCCTAGAAAATCAAATTCTTTGATCACTTGGTGTATCTCCAACTGACCCTCAAGCCTCCTCTTATACTTTTCCTGTTGACGAATCAACGATCGAGATTAAGTCCCTAATCAACGACTAAGATTAGAACTAGCTTGATCCTGGTCACTTAGAACTTTCTCACCCATATTTTATTAATACACATTAATATTTTTATTTCCCTAAGTTTAGACTTAGGAACCCATTAAAAATATTAATTATTTTAATATCTCCTCATCCGGGTGGAATTTCGCCAAACGATTTCTAGGTCTTGGAGATCTTATGTGCCTTAGCCTCTCCACCAATTTTCAAGGCTAGAGCACATCTGATGCTGCCAAAAATCAACAGTTAGGGACATTCCTGACCATTTGAAACCCCTTGATGCTAGTATATTTGACAAATTCATAAACGTTGTGGGGGGCATCTAACATATGCTCTAAGGAGAAAGAAACCTAAGACCTTGAATGAGGCTAAAGAGATGGTCATGGAAGTTGAACAAAACCTACGAATTTCCAAGATGGATGTAGATGAACACCCTAGAGAATTTTTGTGAATGATATTCATCTACAAGTTATATAGACTTTCTTGTCTTCCTTTGGAGATTGGTGCAAGTTTACAATTTAAAATAATTCATGTTGCCTGTTTGTGTATTAACTTTCAAATATTTTCTAAGGGGTATTTCTCAACATGGATTTAATTTACTATTAATATTTGATTCCTATGATCCTTTACTATTTGTGAAAACATGGGTGTTCCATTTCCTGAAAGACCATGCTTATAATAAAGTATAACTAGGCTTTCTATAATTCATTATTGTCTGAGATACTACTTATTTTGTGAAGCATCACTTATGTGCATTTTTGTTTGTGAATATGCATATAATAAAAATTGTTTTAGTTGATCTGAGCTACATGAAATACCATTTGCTAAAACATAAACGTACTCACTTGCAATGACTTTAATTCATTATTCTTCATAGATCTTTCTTACTATTATTTTTTCTTGATGTAAAATGGTCTTTCATTATAATAAATCATGAATGACAAGTTTCACAAAGGATTATGATATTGCAATGGGAAAAGGTTATAATCGCTTTGCTTACAATATGTTGCAAATTATTACAATATTTTGACTTTTCTTCTTGCAGCTATGCGACGCCTCAAAGATGCAGGTGCATCTCACTTTGTGTTAGACCTACGAGATAATCCTGGGGGCTTAGTGCAGGTTTGCAATTTAAAATGTCTCTTTTTTAAAGTATAAAATATAACAATATTCAATATGTACAAGGAGATCAACATATATACAAGAGAAAATAAGGTATAATCATTCTTTTCTTGGAGCTACTAATGCTTCAATCAAATCAAAATAAATAGAAGAATCAAACTTCATACATCTTCAAAAGAGTAGTAAGGGCCGAAACTCAATGAAATTCCATAATCTAGAGAAGGCATATAACACTAACTGTTTTGACTCCCCAAGGAGAGGTGCATGCCAGAGGATTTTTCCTTGGAAAATAGAGGAGATTTGGTGCTCAATCTGATGTGTATATCCCCATGCAAATTTACACTCTCACATAATATGCTTGATAGTTTCCTCTTTACAACACAAAACACATATGTTATCCATGAATCCACTCTTGGAAATCTGAGCCTTTGTTCGGAGACCTTGACAAATAATAATCCATGCAAAAAATGAGAATTTACCAAACACTATACAATCTTTCAGTTTATCTTATTTCAGGATCCAAAGAGGCCCATCTAAACTTCAAAGTTGGCACTGGAAGCATTTGCTTGTGAACTGTTAACTTTCAAGTTCAAACAGAAGGTGGTAAGAGTCCCAAGTCACTAGATGTGAACCCGAGGACAACTTGGAGTGGTCACCCACTTCAGTGACACACCCACACTTAATGTGGGGCCTTCTCTAAGCAGTTAGGCCTCAAACAAGATGAAGACTTCGAGTGAATCTATGGTTTCTTTAATGGCTGAAATTTTATTTTCCAGACTTACTGTATAATAATAGAACTTATGGATGCAAGCTTGAACTGTTTTGAAAGTCTCTATATGAGTGTCGAAAATTGAATGTAGAACTTGGGGTATCATCCAGCTTTTGTATGCTTCATAACCAATCAGCTTGAAGCATGCAAAGAATAATATTTTTCCAAATATGACTGAGTTTACCCTTGCTAGAATGTGGGTTATGAAATGCAGATTATTTTAGAGGCTAAAGAGAGGGTCTTTTGGCCCTTAGTGAAATATCGATAATATAGGATTTATTGATATGAAACTTAGGTAAGGTGGCTGAAAACTAATTTGGGAATTAAGGCTTTGCAATGTGTTTCCAAGAATTCATTTACAGCCAAACAAAAGGTTGAATAAAGTGAAATTTCAATGTTGTTTGATGAGAAGAATAATGCCTAAATTACTTGGGCTATGGGGTCTGTTGTCGCACAAAATGTCTAGACACCACGACAACTGCTCAAATCGGGCGTTGTCACCCTGATTCCCAATCTCTCTGTTTAAGCTGTCTCCCAACAACAGGGTAAGGGGGTTAGACCCTACGGAAATGTAATGAAGGAGAACTAATTGGAAACCAACCAGTTCGGGAGACACAGTTAAGCAACCAAGTACTTGATTTAGATTCAGCAAGACTTATAGGATTTGATTAGCTCTAGACGATTGATACCAGTGCCTTGTGGAGTCAATTCTCTTGCTAGAAAATTTAGGACCAAGTAATTGATGAACAATTGCTGCTTGGATGAATAACTATCTTATATGAAATGCAGATCCTAAAACAATGTGAGATATACAAATTTTGGTTAATTTTAGTTAAATGACTATCTAAGTTTTAACCCTGTGATCCTTTCTATATTGAGTTTGATTCCGTAGTAAGTGGCAGAGAGAAGATAAGGTGAAACACACTAAAGTGTGATTAACGATACCTCTCCTGAAAATCTAACATACCCGGTGCTTCTGGTGCTACAGAGAGATGGGGCTTTGACGACTACTAGGTCACCATTTTAAGTACTATTAAAAGCAGGCTTCTCAAGCAAAGATGGATGGGTACCTATCTTTATATTGACGAAGCTTATGCTTGGAAGTAAATTTTAATTATGCAACACTGACCTAATATGCAAATGCACGAGATGATTAGAAGATGGAGCGAGAATGAAGTTAGATTCAAGGATTGAAAGCGCTTATGTCACGATCTATTTCTAAGTTATATATCAAAGCCTTTAATCGCCCGAATAAATATTCACTTCACTGGACTGAAAGATAAACTTCCCAGCAATATGCTTAAAATATCCCAATATAATGCCCAATTAAACCATAAGCTAATCACTTCAATTTATCTAGATTCTTTCCATTGCAATTATAGCTCAAAGAGAACAAAAACCTCTTCACAATTCTTTAATATCAATGCCAATTATATAGATGCTAAAAAAAATACTTAGTTTAGGAAATGAAAGATATGCAATTTACCACAATTCCATGAAAGAGTACTTAAAAATTACTTGAAGAATTCTCAAAAGTTTAATATGCAATAAATATTCAATAATTCATGTAATTAAGCCATGCTTAGAATTAATTGATGGGCAATCTCAATATGTCAAGCATAAAAATGTTCAAAACCCTTAGCATGCAAAAGACTTAAAAAACAATTCAATTTCGAAAATTAATTACCATGTAGAACCATGAAATTCAAATGCTAAACACTTCAAACAATTCATAATTAAAATGATTTTTCTTAAGTGCTCCAATCCAGAAAAACTTCTTATTTTCCTATAGTCAAACTTTAGAGATAGTTTAAAAAAATTAAAATGTGCCTTGACTATAGAAGAAATTTAATTTTTTACCCCTAATTTTTTTTTCTTTTCTTTTAAGATTTAAAAATTCCAAACCCTTAACACAAAAAACCCCAAAAATGAACTTTAGATTTAATAATTTATATTATTCCCTTGGCAATTTTAATGTGATAAAGTTCATGAATGAAGAAAGATTTTAATGTGGCGAATGTGAATAGAAAAAGGACTTAATTAAATTTTTAATGGGCCAAAGGCCAGGTAAAATTTAAACTTGAAATGTGAAAGCGCAAAATTTGATTTTTTTAGATTTTAAATCTTTTTTTTTTTTAAACAAAAAATGAAAAAAGTAAGTTTTTAAAATTTTCGTTTGGTTTAAAAAAAAACCAAACAAAATAAAAAAGAAAAAAGAAAAAAAAGGAAAGCAAGCAAATTAAAAAAAGATTAAAATTGATTCCTTTTGTTTTTGTAACTGAACCTTAATGAATAATTTAAAACAAAGAAAAAAAAGAAATCGTGAATTGTGAAGGAAGACTGTAGGTTGAAGCAGCGGATGAGGGAGCAAGCTCGGGCAACGAAAGGAGCTTGCAGACATCACAGATGAGAGAAGGTGTAGCGAGGAAGGAAACATAGAAAAGGAATGGCGAGTTTGCTTGTAGGTCGAGGATGAGGGAGCTCGGAACAACTCAAAGAAGGGACGCGAATGGAGCTGCGCAGGAGAAGGGAGATTCGAGGTCGCGCAACAAGGAGGGATGGAGCGCAGGTCTGCAAGTCGAGGAAGAGCTGACCGGTTTGCAAGGATGAGAAAAGATTGCGCGAAGGAAGAGGAAAGGAGCTGTTGGAATGCTGGTCGAGGGAGATGAGGGAGAAAGGGATCTAGACCGAAGGGAAAGAAGGAAGAAAAACGCAGGGGTGGAGGGAAACCCACAAGAAATAACGGAGAAAAGCTGAGCCAGGGTTGCTGATAAGAAAGGAAAAATGCAACAAAGAAAGAAAATAGGAAAACGTAGCAAGCAATGAAGGTTAGCAGCAAAGAATGAAGCCCAAAAATTTATGAAAAATTCAAAAAAATTTGCACATAAATTTATTTTTAAAAAAATCTCAGAAATTTTTTATGAACAAATCCAGATTTAAATTTCTTTCCTACACACACAATATTTCTGAGACAAGATCTTGCCCTTTAGGGCCTAGATTTGTCTCAGATATTGAAAAATTTCCTTGAAAGAATTTTCAGATCAACACTTGCAAAATGGAAAAATAATACCCAGATCCCGATATATACAAAAAACTAAATAAAACCCCAGAAACCCAAGCTATAAAATTTCAGATCTATACAAAATATCTATATATCTATGCACAAGAGTTGCGGATCTGTAAGATCTGAGGAGTATGAGTCCAACTCTGCTCCCAGATCTTAAGATTTAAGGCTCTTACTAGTGAGATCTATCAAATTTTCCTCAAAATATTTAAAAGATTTTGGTTTTTTTTTTTTTTTTTTTTTTTTTTTTTTTTTTTTTTTATAGAGGTACTAGCCCAAAAACACCCTACAAAAAAATTAAACGTTAGATAAATCTTGAAGCTTATATGAGGTAGGCTCTTCAAAAAATGTCTTGAGAGTTGGCTGGTCCAACCGAGAACTATCCCCAAACGCTCAATGAAAACCTGAGAGATTTTATGCAAACACTAGATCAACCATCAAACCAAGTAGATAAATAGAATAAAATAAAATTATGAAGAAATAGAGATACCTGCTAATTCAATCAAAATTAAAAATGTTACCCTAAATCCAACAAGCTGAATAAGATACATGTATTCAAATTATTCTAAGAGAGCTATTGATTGATAGTTTTCACATAATATTAAACATAAATTAAAGCAATGTTACCATAAATCCATGAAGAGGAACACCGCCACAAGTTGAAACCCCAAGGACTTTTGCATTAATTCCAGAAAGTATACAAGAGAGCTTGAAAGCTTAGTACACGATTCAAAGATCGGATGAAAGATAGAATGACATCGACCTCTAATTTATAGCTAAATTCTCCAACGGCTAGTTGGCTTGATCTCTGTCAAATTAATTTCGACCGTTCATAAAGATCTAATTGTTGGACACCTAATCCTCAATGGGTTAGTGTGGAAGCCGAATGGACAAAAGGAGTCCAAGAGACCTTGGGATGTGAATCCCAACGGTCACAACAATGTACTATAAATGTATATCTCCTTTTAATAAAAAAATGAACTCACATGATTTATTTTTCCTATTGTTCTTGCTCCCATGTGTGTTTAACATGGTATCAGAGCAGGCGATTGCTGGTCCTGCTCCAATTTGAGCCACTTGTTTTGTGGTCTCTATATATATGTCAGTTTTGCGTTACCTGACCTCTGCCTTTGCTTTATTCCCTTCTGTTCTGAAATAACCTGCCTCTGCAGCACTGCACATCTGTCCATACTGAGGCCTGACATGGTATCACTACAGAGATACGCCAACAACTCCTGATATGCGTTATGGTTCGATTTTGAACGCGTTCCTTCTCTCTACAAGTTGCTGGAGGATTATATTATTGCTGCACATGTTTCAATATTATTGTAAAGTGTTCATATGATTCCAGGGTATACGAGTGGGACGTTTGAATGCGCTGTCTAATAATCCAGTGGTTTTAACGCTGTCCAGCTTTCCTGTTTTAACACTGTATATATTGCACTGCGTTGAATGGTATTAACATTGTCCCATTGAACTGTGCGGTTGAATGGTATTTGAAACGTTGAAATGGTATTTGAAACGCTGACATGATATTAACGCTGTTGAATGATGAGCCGTTTTGATGAACGCCCAGAATCCGCTCCTGTTGAATGCTTATTATTGAATGTGTATATATTGAATGGTATTGAACAACGTAAATATGGTATTAACACAGCGTTTGAGTGGAATATTATATGCGGTTGAGTTAACGTTGTCTAGTGGCTTGAATGACATTAAAGCTGTTTGAGTATTAACGTTGTGGAGTTAACGCTGTGCATTATATCATAATTGTATTTGTGTTAAACACAGTTTGTATATGCGTTGAATTGACTTAGGTTTTCTTCTTTGGCTGAGTTCGAATTGGGATGAAATAACACCAAGTCCTGTACTGGAACGAACCCAACTACAGTTGACTGACCGTATGGTATATTCCAAGGCAGAAACTATCGTTGGGGAGGAGAATCGAACTGGTGGTAGCTGAATACTCTTCACCTGTGTGAGCATCCCTACCACTGTGTGTTGCGCTGGTCACAATTTTGTGGAAGGCTATTCTGGGTGGTTTGAACTCATTACTGCTAGCTGGTTGGACGTGTGGCTATATTGGAGTCTAAACTGATTGCTTCAGACCTGAGTATCAGCCTGGTGAGTGTGGAGTATCATGGCGACTCAACTGGGGAGGGATATGTAGGCTTTTGGAGAAATTATTCTTTCGAGTAGAGTTCCTGGTTTTGTTTTAAGGATTACTTTTAGAGCGGAGACTCCGACAAGGTAACTTCAACATGTTTTTTAATTATCAAGACGAACACAATTGCCACGATTCATTGGATTATATACGAGAGATTCTGTCTATGAATGCTGAATAGAAGTGCGTCGATTAAGGTTGGTTTTTGGATTTTTTTCCCTTTCTTCCTTCATTGCTAAAATATGGGAGTTTGTCCAATGAAGTCAGTTGTGTCATGTGTGGATGACGCCTGAAATTGAAGGGTTGCCATTCCCAAGGTGTCATGATGATCAGCGAGTGTTTGGTGTTGATATTGATAGCATGAGGACAGATAGAGGTTGGTATTAGGAACGCATACGCAGTTTTTTTCTGTGTGGATATTTTAACATGGTGAATCAGTTAAAGTTCTGGGGTATGGTCATCTTGGAGATGGTAACCTACATCTGAATATATCAACTCCCAAACCTAGTATTGGAAAGTATCAGAGCGTAGGTGCCACTTGAGAATTTCTTTGCCAATGTAGCTCTTGTCAGTTCTGTCGTATTCTCTTTATGCACCTGTGAGAACTTGAACATTCACTATGCGCCTGACCTAACATTGAAATCTTTATGTTTCCTCTGTCAAAATTCATACAAGTCACATTGTGGTCCATTGTTAATCAAAATTTCATATCACTGCCTCTGAGAAGTTTAAACATTTTAGTACAGTGCCATTCACCACAACAGTCGAGTGGGTATTTTTATGAAGAAGATAAATTTGATCAATCTGGTATGTGCATTTGAGCATCAATTCATTTGCAATGAGATCCCTGTAGAGTGCTTCACTAGTTTTCCATCACGCTACACCAACTCACAATGTGGATTCGCTCTTGCAATGAGATCCCTATAAAGTGATTCGTTAGTTTTCCCTCATGCTACACCATCTCGCAGCATCAATTTTCTCTTGATATATATATTTCTTCCATTAGGAAGGCCGAGTCACACAGAGCATCAGTGTGTGAGAGCTGCTACAACAGTGAAGAGGTTGGGTTTCTTGCTAGTGTTTACACCAAAGAAAAAAAGGGCTGAACATAGAAAACTGTTTATTCTTGGCTCCATCTGACTCTCAAAGGCTAAGATCTTTGTGGAGAAATTACACCAGATTTAATTGTGCTCTGAAATCTCAAGGTGTCAAGGACGAGTTTGTGTTCCAAATATATTGCCTATGCCAAATTAATCAAGGAGTCAAATTGGAGGCTGAAATACTCATTATATCCATAGGTGATCTGCATCTAAATTGTATTCAAGTACATTAAAGCAGCGAGTCATTTGCTACATTGAAATTGATACCGTGCTGTCTGGTATCCTGCTACTCATCTAATAGTTGCAATTATTTATCATTTTATAGACCAATTTGTTGCTGAAGATAACATCACTTCTCTGATTATATTGGTCTGAAATGGATAGAATAGATGATGTATTGAAACTACTGAATAAATTTAATACTTTCCACTGTTGATGAGATGGTTAAGATCAACAAAACCTCTCTTTCCAATATCAAAATTTGTCTCCAAAATGCACATGAGAATATTGGGTTTTTGCAGCTTGAGACAAAGCTACAGCAAGAAGCATTCTGAACCTGTTTTTGTTCAGAAGATTGAAACAGACTCCCATAAAGCAGCAAGGTTACATGCAGTTGCAGAAACTCAGTCTGCACTTCCCAAGCCCATCATCAGACCTTGGGAACAACTTGTCCACAATAAGCACAGAACTGGTCTTGGATATGACAAGGACTTTTCCTTTCATATTCCAGATTACTCCAAGCCCATTCAGTTTCAGAGTGCTGGATTTATTCATGACAGTTCAGCTCCAGCTGTTCTGGATTCTACTCCTCTTCCACCGAAACAACAACAACAGTGGATTGTGAAATGCCAACACTGTGATCGAGTTGGCCATCTGAAAGATCATTGTTTTGATCTTCATCCATGTAAGCACTGTCATAAAACCAGTCATTCTTCACACAGATGCTTCAGAAACAATCTTCCTACAAGAACAAAGATTCATCTTGGATGGATTGCTTCTTGGCAATGGGCATCAACAGCCAAGAAGATATTCCAAACACATGTCAGAACTTGTTCCAGAGTATTGAACAGTCTTGTAGTTGAGTTTTCTCCATCATCTCACCTTGTATCTGACAAGGGGGGGAAATGATGGTCATCTACAAGCTTCAAAGCCACATCAAGCAAGCCTGAGCCACAACCTGCCACACCAGTTTCAGAGTTGTAGCCAGAGACATAGATGTCCGTGAACATGCCTTCAGTAGGCAATCTGGAACACTTCTCCTCTAGCAGAAGACTCCAGCTTCTTGCCATCTTTGGAAGAGTTCCAGGAATTGCATTAAGCATTCCAGAGTTGTTGGTCATCCTTAAACCATCACAGGTTGAGACTTCCCTTTTCAGGTTGAAGTTCTCCCTTTAATGCGGGGTGAGACCTCCCTTTATTGGTTGAAGGTTTCCCTCTTCAAAACAATAGGAAAGCACTTCCTCTAGTAGAAGACTTCAGCGTCTGCTAGTTTTGGAAGAGTTTGGGAACGCATTAAGCATTCCAGAGTTGTTGGTCATCCTTAAACCATCACAGGTTGAGACTTCTCTTTTCAGGTTGAAGTTCTCCCTTTTATGCGGGGTGAGACCTCCCTTTATTGGTTGAAGGTTTCCATCTTCAAAAACAATAGGAGCACTTCCTCTAGCAGAAGACTTCAACGTCTTGCCAGTTTTGGAAGAGTTTTGGGAACTTCACTAAGTGTTCCAGTGTTGGTGGCCATCCTTAAACCACCACCCTTTATACAAACATTTCAGAGAGCACATTCAGCCTAGTGCTGCCATGCATATTTGCACATTTTGTATTACAACTCTCTTTTTGGACTCATACATAACCCTTCAGATTAAGGGGGGGAATGTTGGACACCTAATCCTCAATGGGTTAGTGTGGAAGCCGAATGTGCCAACTTTGAAAAGATTGCCCCTAATCCAAGTGAAAGGGGAACTTTTCCTAACTATCTTGCTCTTTTCTTTGGAGGGAAAGTTTGGTGGGAACTTTGCTGATACCAAATAGTTTGCTATATCAGCAAACCATGGAGAGTGAACTGAAATAGCAAACAAGTGCTCATCTGGTAATTGGTCATCCATCATTCCTTCTTCTCCTGCAGGCAGATTCACCCTAGATAAAAAGTCTTCAATAACATTTTCCTTACCAGGTTTATCAACAATGGTTAGATCAAACTGCTGTCATAAAAGCAACCATCTTATAATTTGAGCATTCACATCTAGTTTGTTCATTAAATATTTGATCGCAGCATGGTCAGTATGCAAAAATGTTTGATAGCTTGTAATGTAATGCCTGAAATTGTTTAATGAATGCACAACAACCAGGAGTTCCTTTTTGGTCACTGTATAATTTAGCTAAGCCTTTGACAAGTCCTTACTGATAAAATAGATGGCATAAGGCAGCTTTTCCTCTACCTGACCTAAGGCTACTCCTATGGCTTTGTGTGAGGCATCAACATGAATATGAAAGGGGAGGGCCCAATTTGGGCCTCAGAGAATTGGTGCAGTGGTTAACTTACCCTTCAAAATGTCTAAGGCCTCTTGACAACTTTTTGACCATATAAACTCAGAATCTTTGGCTTACAACCGAAATAAGAATCTTTGGCCAACAACCAAAATAAAGGAGAGGCCAACTTGCTGAAGTCCTTTATGAAACTTCGGTAGTATCCAACTAACCCTAAGAAACTCCTGACATCTCTCTGCTTTTGCGGAGGAAAGAATGATCGCTATTTTGTTCGGGTCCACCTGCAGTCCCTGCTAAGATATTGCATGACCTAGCATGGTCCCTTGAGCGATTAAGAATTCACATTTTTTAGTACTGAGAGATAGGTTCATTTCAATGAATTTGTGTAGTGCTTTTCCTAGATTATTTAGGGCCTCTTGAAAATCATAGCCATAAGGTGTAAAATTATCCATATAAATTTCCATCGCATCATGTACTAATTTAGCGAAAATACTCAAGACTGCTCTCTGGAAAGTGGCAGGAGCATTGCATAGGCCAAAAGGAAGGACCCTATAAGCAAAAGTACCCCAAGGATAGGTGAATGTGGTCTTATCTTGGTCTTCTGGGAAAATTTGGATTTGGTTGTACCCACTGAATCCATCTAGGAAATAAAAAAACTTTTCCCTTGCTAGGCCATCTAACACTTGGTCAATGAAGGGTAGGGGAAAATGATCCTTCTTTGTGGCTTTGTTCAACTCCTTGTAATCGACACAAATCCTCAACTTACCATTTTTCTTAGGAACTAACACTAAAGGGGAGACCCACTCACTGTCGGAGATAGGGTAAACGAATCCTGCATCTAGCAGTTTTTACAGTTCTTCTTTGACTATATCTTTAAGATCTGGATTCATCCTCGTTTGTGGTTGCTGGACCAAATTGCAACCTTCTTTGATGTATATGTGGTGAGTACACACTGAGGGGTGTACTCCCTTCATTTCCTTGTAACTCCAAGCGAAGGCTTCTAGGTTTTCGTTTAACATGATGCACAACTTTTCCTCTTCGAGAGAAGAAAGGGATGGATTAATTTTCAAGGTTTTCTCTTGGTCGAATTCTATGGTTTTGACACAGAGTGGGTTGGAATCGGCCAAGCATAAGTCAATTGGATGATTGTTCTGGGTTTCCCTTACTTATTCTTCTAATGGTAACAAACTAGGAGTTAGACTTTGGAGCAGGTGTTCAATCAAGTCATCCTCATCTTGATGTCCTCCTCCTATGGTTGCTTATAAAGCATAAAGTTGGGCGGAATAAACCTCATCTTCTTCCTCCTCCAACCATAAAGGTAAATCATGCTCTAGAGAAGGATGAGGAGGAGGGTATAGGACTAATTGCTTGGACATATGCCCGTTCTTGATGGTCATATTCCCAGCTCTGTAGCTCATGTAACATTGGCTGTGGCTAACCATGGCCTCCCAAGGATGAGAGGGTAACTAGTAAGCTTAGCCTTAGGCTGGAGAACTAGAAAATCTACAAGTTATTCCCAGGAGTCAATGGAGACCATCACATCCTCCACAATTCCCTCCGGAGTGACTGTGGAACAATCTGCAAGTTGCATAACTGTTGTGGTCTTCCTCATTGACCCTTGGAGGTTGAGCTTGAGCATGGTGTCCTTGGTCATCACATTAATGGAAGCCCCAAGATCGATCAGAGTGTGTGGGAAAATGGTGCCATTGATGTGCACATCTACTATAGGGCTTCCAGGGTCCAAATATTTCAGACATATTACCTGCTCCAACATTAAGTCGGACAACTGCCCAATGACATTAATGGTAGGGGCATCCATTTTTCTTCTTCCTGGATGCTTGAAGCATTTCTCCTTAATCAACGTATTGTAAATGGGAACATCTTTTATTGCCTAGAGAAGGGGGATCTTTACACATAGATTTTTCAATTCTCCCAGAAGTTCAGTTTCTTCTGGGGTATGCTAGAGTGGTTGGGCTAATCTCTCAAGAAAGGGTGGATTTAATTTAAGGTTGCTTTCCTCTCTTGCTTCCTCAACCTCCCTATGTGGAGGGGGAGGTTGGTTATCAGGGAGGACTCTCCCAGATCTTAGGTTAATCTCCTGGATTTCCATAGCATAAGCTGGATATGACGTCTCTCCATTGTATACTTACTGAGCCTGCCTATTATTCAGGTTCAAATTTGGCTGGGCAGGCATCTGGGGTTGCTTGGCTGGAGCAGAGTATAGGAGTTGTGGTTGGGTAGGTGGTGGAGACAATAGAGCTGGAGCATTGTTTTATTGGGGCCTCCACCCTTAGAGTGGTGTATTGCACTGAGGTTGTGGTGGAGCGTAAGGTTGAAATGACTGGCTGGCTGGCTGGGAATGATACTGAGATGCATAGGACTAAGGAGGGGGTGTAGAGCAAGAAGGATGAGTAGGGGGTTCCCAAGAAGGTATAACTGTGTTTTGGTTGGGGTTGTAATATGCATGGGATGACCCTTGCATGCCCTGCTAGTATGGTCTAGGCCCAGGAGGCCTCCTTTGGTTAACGTAGCAAAGCTGCTCAGTGACCCCTTCAGCTCCTTGATATACAAATTTGAGTCCAAGTAACGAATAGAACTTTTCTATGGAGTGGTTCTCTTCACTGACCGAGCAAATTTCAATACAGTTTAATGGACATTCGTTCCTAAGATGCCTCTTGGTGCATCTAGGACAAAATATGGCCAAGGCTCTCTCTGCTTCCTCTTGCTTCCTTTTGATGTTCATGGTATCCATTTGCAAGGCAAGGGTTTGCAACATCTCACTTTTGAAAATTTCCAGCATATTTCCAATTTCACCCTTGATGGATGAGTTGTAAGATGATGTACTGGCCATAGGTTGACTACCCCTACCCTTTTTCTTGGCTGCCCTAGAATGGTTTCTAAAGACAATCTTGATATCCTCATAGGGTAATTGGTAGATATCTCCTCCTGCTAACAAGTGTAAGGTATCCATAAGGTCTTCTCTTACTCCCCTAACCAGGACCTTCTTTAGTGACTTAGGGTCAAGTGTGCCCCTGGCCCTTTTGTAACTAAGTTGGAATCTTTCTTCGTAGTCTTCTAAGGATTCATCTTGGCCTATGGTCATTTTGAAAATTTCTTCTTTAGTATCCTTTGAACTACAATAGTCCCGATATTTGTTGTTAAAAGCCTGTTGCATCTGAGCCCAGGTTGTGATGCTATCCATAGGTAAGCCCATGAACCAACGCAATGCTGCATCCTTGAGGGTAGATGGAAATAGTTTTAACTTTTTCTCATCATCCGTATAGTCATAGGTTCGGCATATAACAACAAACTCAAATAGGAAAGTGTCGGGGTCTTCTGTGGTCATGCCATGGAAATAAGGTAGGGCAAAGGGGCTTATATTCTTCATCTTATTATCCCTGTTGGTTTCCCTAATGGGGAAGGCACCCTCAACTCTCTCTCTATTCCCTCTGTCATTTCGGTTTTCAGCCATTGGTTCAGTAGGAATGGATTCCTCTTTTTCTTCTTCCCCTATAGGCTCTTCAAATATGTCAGGTTGCTCACCTAAAGGTTCCTCCAGTTCACAGCCACCGAAGAAGAGAGAAGGTTGGTTGTTGGATGCAGTGGGGGTATTTGGCAAAAATTTCCCTAAATTGTCCCTATTCCTACGGTGCATGAAAGGAAATGTTTTTGGGGTGGTTTCATAATTTTTTTAAGCTAGAAAGTACTTTGCAGAAATGAAATTGCTGATTGAATTAAAATCACCGACACAATGAAAAATCTACTTGTTGAATTGAAATTCTAGTTGCAGAATGGATAGGAAAGTAGATAATGAAAAATGAAAGAAAGGAAGCTACTAGATTACTTTTGCAGAAATAAACTAATGGAGGAAAATTGAAGACAAGAAGTAGAAGAAAAGAAAGCAGTAATCACATTTTACTCAGACACCTCCCCCGTTAACGACGCCAAAAAGTGATGAACGCTAGTGTTGTAGCAAGGATGCTGCAACTCATGGGCTGCCAGCTTTACTTATGAATCTGCGGTTCGTACAAACTTGGAGGTGACAGTGCTATATGCACAAGTAAAAGTGAAGGTCCTACTTGTTGTCACTATTCATCTGGCGAGAGACCCCAAGGGTTCCAAGCCAGACTTCTATAGAGTCAGAAGAAGCTTGATTCATTGATGGAGGAAGAGAAAATCTATTCTAAGAGAGTTACACTACTGCAGTAATGAAGAAAACAGCATGTAATACCAAATCACATCATATCCTAATTAACCATTTAGACAGTTGTGCTAAGCATAATTGCTAAATCTTCACTAACCTAATGCTGGTATCTAAGCTACAGAAGTAAAGAGCATCAAACCATACTATTGTGTAAGCAAGAAAACTAAACTAAATCTATTTTCACTTTTTTGGTTTTTTAGGCAAAATCAAGTATGCAAATTAATTGTTCTTGTGGATGTGACAGGTGGATGGAAGGTGATTGAGGATGGATAAAAGGCTTATGGAGTGGTTGGATGGTGTGGAAGGGTCCTAGGAGGCTTTTTGTGACTTCCTAAAGGTTCCCCATCAATTTGGCCTCAAATATGGAGTGGTTGGATGGTGTGGAAGGGTCCTAGGAGGCTTTGTGACTTCCTAAAGGTTCCTCAACAATTAGGCCTCAAAACAGGTTGTTTCAGGAAATCCTACAGGATGTACTAGAAACCTACAGGATGATACTGTAGGAATTACAAAAAACCTACAAGATACGACCGAGAGCTAATTGTGAGGTGTTGGGAAGCTTGGAAAAGGTGTGTGATGAGGTGGATGGGGTGTTATAAGGTCTAGGAACACTCAGGAGTCAATATCCAAGATTAGAGATGGCTAGATTCTCCCAATGTATCTAGGGGAATTTTAATGAAAGATGACAAAAAAACTAGTGAGGGTGATAGTGGAACAAGAGATGGCTAGGGTGGATGAAGTGGAAGGTGGCTGCTGGTGATGAAGTATGGGTCTCCTCTTGAAGTACCTTCTGTGCTTAAAACATGTGTGTTTTCCAAGAACTATGCAACAAGATACATTTTCATAAATTGGAAAAGCATGAATCAATTGCCTATATTATGCATGAAGAGAGTGCTAAAGGGAATGAAATCATGAGTGAGATCTTATTTCATAAATGGAGTACTGGAAAAATATGACAATGAAATGAACCAAATGTTGAATCAAGACAACAAACTCCAAAGCTCATGCAAGAACTAGAAATCTATGTTTTTGGGGCTGCTGAAGGGTGTCTTCCTCAAGTCATGGTCCTAGAGGGAGGAAGTGAGGCCGAGACACCTGCTGACAACCTTATGGTGATCCTTTTTCTCCTTGCTAACATACTAATTGAAAGAAGGCACAAATGGAAGCAAACTAACATACAACCAATCTAATCTACAACGCTGTAATGGAAATACAACTACTAAGTAAATGAGAAATTAAAATATGAATCTATGATAGCATACATGTATAATAAAGATGACCCTTGGCTGCTAGGGTTGGGCCCCAACCCAAGAGATTTAGCCCTCTAAGTTAACTCAGTGCTGGCTCAAAACAAAACTCATTCTTATTATCAAAACAATGGATAACATTAAAAACTGTTACAAGTCATGCAACTCGAAAATAGAGTAGAGTTTTACAATCAAAATCCAAATCCTACTAAGGTCCTAGGCCTCTCTACTTATACATCTGAAGTCCCCAACAACTTCCTTAAAATTAGGGAGGCTCGGCTTCCAAACTCGAGATAAACTGGTGCTTTGTCTTTCACTTGCTCGTCTGCCTTCCAGTCCTCATGATTTTGCTGTTTGCACTCCAAGCTGATGGAGGAATATTCAAATGGAGGGGTAGTAAATGAGGAGGATTTACCTCCTATAATTCCTTTCTCTTGTCCCATTCGAGTTTTGACCAAGGTATTTTCCAAAATTCCTTGCCTTTATCCTTTAATCCCGCATTAAATGCACATTAGACCACAAAGCGAAATATCCAACTCTAACTTATCTCATAAACAAAATATAATCATAAGTATGCAATAAGTTGTGAGAATAGTTGTTTGACTAAGATAAGAGGTGAATTAGGAGCAGGCTTGTCAAAAATTGCATAGTAAATGGGCAACATAAATCCATTGCAAACTTGATATAGGTGGTATTTGTAATGGGCTTTCCACAACTTCTGGTGATAGATATGAATCGACATGGGGTCTTGTGGAGTCCATCTCCACCCCAACACAGGAAATTCGGAGTTAAAACAAAGAGTATCTAAGATGTAGGCACTATAATAAAATGGAGGAATAAACCTATCAGTAATGCGAGTTTTATTTATGAACTCAAGAATAGTAGTTGCTAACTTATCAGATAATATATTTGCCCAATCCATTATTTCGCTATTGACTGTTGCTTCCATTAAAGGTACCATCTATATTGAGAATTTTGAGGAATCATGCAACCCCCAAATCCTACACATCATCGCCCCAACGTAACAATAAGGAGAACACAAGGAATCGACAAAGTACTTACCCGAGGACTCATGCTTGTGTTTTGCGGTGTTCTGTCTCCATTCCCGTATAGGTGCTGATTAAGTTTCATTTTCATCTCTGAACTTCTCCAGAAATGCTTTGTTATACTTCTTCTCTGGTTCAGGAAAATGATACATTTGTCTCAAACCATTGGGTTGAAATAAACCGAAGACTCTCCCGTCGACTGTGCAAAATGTTTTGTTTGTAATCGGAATTTCCTCAACTGCCCACCTTACTACATCTGTGTATGGAAGAATTTTCTCTCGAGCTGCTATCTGGTGTAAGTAAGAATCGGCTAAATCCTTTAGGGTAGCCTCAAACTTTCAGTTCGAACCTGTTTTAGCTTGTACTGATACTGTTTCAGGCTCTTCGACTTCAACTAGATTATAGATGCTCTGCCAACTAGTATTGCTGAGACCAAGACATGTAGTGTCTGAGATCAATCCTTTTTTACTTGGTCCCGGATCGGCAGTAGATTGTCTTGTTACTGCGGAAGCTGAAGCTGTTCCAAATTTTTTAGATTTCTTCCCCATTTGGCCTAAATTTGCTGTTTCGGAGGAGCTCTGCACAGGAGATAAAATGAACGTAATACAGAGAATAGGTGGTGCAAACCAAGTATGAAAGATTTATATCAATCAATGAATAATGAAGGATTAAAATAATATTGCCGCGGATACAATCTCTGAAGAGATTTTGGCATAACTGCTCCATTAATTGGCCATTTAAACCTGTCAATCATTTAAATGCTCATCATATCGTTTATTCACCGAATAATTTATTTAAGCGTGGCTTTGATTTTTTGGCGGTTAATCATAAGTGAATCGCTATCAGGAATAGAAAGGCTTCTAATAATAATTTAACATAATATACTCAAGCCTTATCAATCCTTTTTGAAATTCGCGCTTAGCTTTATCGCAATCGAAGATCGGAGGAATGCTGGAGTAGTTACATTTGTGTCATTGCGAAATCCCCGATCGCTGATAGCGATAAAGCTAAATCGCATCGGGAGTTTTTAGAAGGGAGCCTTTTGTTGCATGCATGTTATACTCCCCGATCGCCGATGGCGATATCACATCAGAGCATAGAGAGAGGGCCTTTTGTTACAATCACTTACCTTCTTGATATCCGATAGTTATTCGCTTGTCGCATCGGGGGAAATCAATGGGTCTTTTTGTTATGCATCCTTTCTTATTGCGATATGCGATCTTACGATCGCTTTATCGCAATAATAAAGAATTATTCATTTATTTTTATAAGACCGATTTATGTTCACTCAAAAGGTTTATAATAAAATATTTCTTTTCGAACCTTTTGAGGAATGATAAGTTGATACCAATTTTATTCATAAATCTAAAAGGGACCCATTTCATATTATACTTTGAAAGTAAATTTTTTTGAAATGGGGGGTTGTTGTACAACACAATAATTGGCGATTTGCTGGGAGAAACAGTTATCTCTGAGAAATGTTGAATACTTAGACTTTCTTTATAGAGAAATATTATCAAAGAGGAAAACTCTAATATAACTAGGTATACATACATTCTGAATCTAATAAGAGCTATTTTTGCTAATTTCTTCTCTTGTTAAAATTAAATACATTCTAAGTTTTAAATTGGCCTCTATTATTTGATAATGATAAAACAAAGAACCTTTCCAACTTAGCCTTTTTCAATGACTCCTTTGTCATAGGTAGAGCCTCTACTGCCAGCAAATGTTCATAGTTTCGACAGGGATACCTTTTAACCATTTGATTGTCCATTATCCCATCCATTTTAGAGTATGATTAAAAGAATGAATCCAAAAATATGCTTTCATATTTTGTATTTCCTTTTCTATTATTTTGTAAGATAAAAAGCCATTGTCCTGGTTTGGTGGCCAGTTGTTTGACAATGCCATTCACTGGTCGTAATCTAATTGAACAAGCTGGCTCTTGATGAGACCCCTTGTCTTATGATTATAAGCCATTACCCTATTTTGGTATGCACTGTTGGTAATGTCGGTTAAACTATTTCCCAATGATCATGGTAAGTAGGCTTGTAATAAGACCCCTTATCTTTTATATCAAATATTTTAGAATTACACTCTGAGTAATCATAAATTTTGATGAATGGGATGGACAATTTTCTCCTTAAGAGAGAATGGATGACAGGGTAAGAGTTGAAGATGCTAATATTGAATTAGTTTATGTTTTGATATTGATAACCTTTTTGTGGCCATTTTGAAAACATTAAAATGATTTAAGTGCTTCTAAATATTGAGAAGATTTCACAAAAATGAAACGAGGTTTCAGAATGTGAATATACCTAATTTCCTAGAAATTGTCCTTTTGTTTAAGGCTTCTATTTTAAAAGTAAATATCAAAACTACTTCTTTTGAGCAACTTTTTTAGTATAGCAAAGGCCAATGGGAGATATCTTACAACTTTATTTCCTAATAATCCTAAAAACTACAAATCCTGCTAAAATTTGAATATTTACAAAAGGAGAAGGGGTTACCTCAATTGAAGAATTTCTTTAAGATGAGGCCATTAACAGGAAGATAATCCCTCTTTCCTGATAGATCTTGTAATATGAACGTAGAATGGCCTATCTTCTCGTTGATCTGAAATGGTCCAAGCCACATTTTGTGGAACTTAGTATGTTTTCCTTTATCCTCATGGGCTTTGTCCCATTTCAGAACTAGATCACCAACTTGTAATTGTTTTGAACTGGATAAAGTTGAATCAAAAGATGACTTGATAATTTACTGATGTTTTGCATGAGTGATTTTGGCCTTTTCTCTTTCCTCTTCTAATTTTAAGATTTGATCATGTCTCAGTTGAATAGAAGAAGGGGGGCTTTCTTCAATAAACTGAATTAGGGCTAGATAAGGAAGCAATAGATTGGTTGGTATAACTGCTTCTTTCCCATATACAAGATTGAATGGAGAAGTACCTATGGAAGCCTTCTGCATTATTCTATCAGCCCATAGTGCAAATATCAAATATTTATGCCAGTGTTTATGATTTTGTTCAATAGTTCGCTTAATAATTTTGACTAGATTTTTATTGGTAGATTTTGCTAAACCATTACCCTGAGGATAGTAATTTGCAGAATATTTTAATTTAAATCCTCTTTTAATAGCGAACTCAAACATATAATTTCCAGAAAAATAATATGAATTATCGAAAACAAGAGCATTTGGGACACCAAACCTGGTAATGATGAATTGATCTGTAAACTCTATAATTACTTCAGAGTTTGTTGTCTTTAAAGGAATTGCTTCAACCCACTTAGTAAAGTAATCAGTAGCAGTAAGAATATACTTATGTTGTTTGGAGGATTGTGGAGTTATTTCCCCAATGATATCCAATCCCCATTGCTCGAAAGGTTGATCAATGTTGATTGGTTGCAAAGGGAAAGATGGTTTTCTTTGTCTTCCACTGGAGATTTGGAAACTTCGGCATTTCGTTACATATTTGTGAGTATCTCTGAATAGGGTGGGCCAATAATATCCAGCATGAATGATTTTGTGGGCTGTTGTATTAGCTCCAAAATTTCCTCCAGCTGGTCCGTCGTGTAGATCCTGCAAAACCTTTTGTGCTTTAGGTTTTTCTAGGCATCTTAATAAAATTGAATCATAATTTTGCCTGAAAAGTACATCATCAATTATTATGAAGTTTTTTGCTTTTAATCTAATGGCACGTTTGTTTTTATAAGAAATATTAGGAGGTTCATATCCATTTTTCAAATAGAAGATCGAGTCTGCATATTGTGATTCAGGATTAGTGATACTTATGTGATTGATTTCTTCAGTCTGTTCTGTATCCTCTGATTCTTGAATGTTGGATTCTCCTGCTAATAATCTGAAAAAACCTTGGCCCCTGACAATCTTTGTTGGCTTGATTTCCAAGTCATATTATTGTAGTGCTGTGACCCAATTCGCCCTTTTTTCTCCTAATTCCCTTTGGATTAGTAATTGCCTAACTGCTGCGAAAGGAACTATAACTTTTGTATGGGCTTTTAAAAGGAAGGGTCTATAATGTTTGACAACTTTGTAGATAGCAAAGGCTTGTTTTTCAACTTCTGAATAATTTAGTTCAACACCTTGAAGATTTGAACTATAAAATGAAAATGGTGCTTCCAAGTTGTGATCATTAATCTGAGTGAGTACTGTTGCATAAGATGAAGTGGATGCAATAGTATACAACATGAAATGATTTGAAAAATTAGGAGTGTTTAAATCCGGGGCATTGATTATTGATTGTTTGATAGAGTCAAATTCTTCCTTTTCTGCAGATCCCCACCTAAACACCAATTTTTTCTTAATCATGGTTTGCAATGGCAAAATAATTTGGGAAACATTGGGACCAAATCTTTTAACAAAGTTAATTTTACCTAAAAATGACTGCATGGATTTTTTGTTATGAGGGAATGGAATTTCAGAAATCTCTTTAATTCTATCCGGATCAATATAAATACAATCTTTGGAAACGATGAAGCCCAAGAGTTTTCCTTGATTAAGAGCAAAGAAGGATTTTCTGGGATTGAGTGAAATACCATAACTTCTACAACGTTCAAAGATTTGATTCAAATCATGTAGATGATTGGATCTTTTCTTGGAAAATACAGTAATATCATCTAAATAGACAACTACTGTTTTATTGATCAATCCTTTGAAAGCTATATCCATTGCTCTTTGGAATGTAGCTCATGCGTTAATAAGTCCAAAAGGCATTTTATGGTAAGCATAAGTTCCCCATTTTGTTCTGAAGGTAGTTTTGAGTCTATCATCAGGATGGACCAAAATTTGGTTATATCCTGAAAAACCATCCAAAAAGGACATTAACTCATAACCTGCTACTGAATGGAGTATCTGTTCCATGGTAGGTAATGGGAAATTATCTTTTTGGCTTGCTTTATTCAGATTTCTGAAATCTATGCAAATCCTGATGTCGCCATTTTTCTTTCTAACAGGCAACATATTGGAAACCCAGTTTGAGTGCCGGACAGGAAAAATAATCTTAGCTTTCAAGAGTTTATTGAGTTCTAATTTTATTTGACTCTCTAATTTAGGATGAATTTTCCTCAACTTCTGTTGGACTGGATTTTGTTCAGAAAGCATTGGAATGGTATGCTGAATGATTGATGTATCATATGTTTTTAAATCATCATATTTCCAAGCGAAGACATGTTTATTTTTGCTTAATAATCTAATGAATGTTGTTCTTTCTTCCACAGAAAGTCCTAATCCCAAATTGATGTTTTGAGGGTTTTGCTCAGTACCAAGGTTTATCAACTCAAATCTTAAAGTGGAACTTTGGAGCTTTGAAATTTTTACCTATTTAAACCTGTCTTTAATATCATAGAGATACTCAAGTTTAACCACTAGTTTCAGTATTGATTTTTCTTCCTGCTTTTCCTTCATTTGAAGGTCATGATCACTTTCATCAATGATTTGATCATTGTAGGACTTGTCGGAAGTCAAGAAATTTAAGATGTCTTCATCATGATTGAACACTCGCCAATTGGTGATATTGTCGGGAATTGATGGTCTAAAAATTAACTCTACTAAAAATCTATCTGGGCTATAATCTTCAGAATGTAGGAGTTTAGAAGGAACATTGGCTAGCAAGTCAGCTGCTGCATTCTGGGATCTGAGGATAGGTGAAATATTGAATGCTAAAAATTGAGATATAAGTTCCTGGACCAAAGACTGATAGTGCTTGAGTTGACTAGAAAGACAATGAATTATATTTCTAACTTGTTTTATGACAATCTCTGAATCACCAAACACTTCCAAATATTGAATTTTAAGACCAATAGCTTTATATAGTTCTTGAACTAAGGCCTCATACTCAGCTGTATTATTTGTGCATTCGAATTCCAACCTACAAGAAAACATAGTATTTTCTCCCTCAGGGCTAACTAAAATACACCCTGCTCCCGAACCTTCACTGGATTTAGACCCATCAAAGTATAGTGACCAAAATAAAGAATTGTCAACAATTTTATTTATAGTGTTCTCAACAATATTAGCACATCTTGATCTATTGGTTTGTGAAAAATTTTCTATTTGGGATGTGAAATTATCTACTGAGAAAGGAGATGGTTGGGTAGTATAATTGCTAAAGAATGATTCAGAAGAGTAATTCCCCAAAATATTATTATTAAATTCTATTGGTTGATTTTCCTGTTCAAATTCAATGACTGTATGGGTCATATGTTTCTCTCGATTGATTTTGATTTGATTTGGCTTTCCCTTGTAGGGTAGCCACATATGGGACCAATCGGTAGAAATATACCCATGGAGTTTCCTAGACCAATCCCTACTCAAGATTAAACCATAAAACTCAGGTATATCAGCAATTAAGATATCAATTCTCTGAACTACTCGTGGATCAGCTGATAACCTGATAGTTACAGAGTCGATTTCCCTAAAACCTGGACCTTGGTTCTATCCAACTGCACAATGTGAATTGCAGACTTTTGGGGTTTAATGTTCAGTTTGGAACAAATTAAAGCTGACATTATATTAGAGGATGCCCCTGAGCAATCAAACAATTGTGTAGATTTCGATTATAGATTTCATAGGTTAGGAGGAAAGGGGGAGTATGGGAATTTGATCTGTCTCCAATTAAAATCGTATCAGTAGCTTCAATCCTACCAAAAGGTGGTTGACCTGAATCATTTGCAGCTTTAGCACTAGGAAGAGGCGAAGAAGGCACTGCATTTAGTTCCTTAAGAAGCAATTTCTGCTGATGTTTTAGTTTGCTAAGTTCAAACATGGTGATGTTTGCCTTTGTCTTCTTCATATCATCAACAATATTGTAATCCATTGAATCTGACACTACCAACGTTTTAGATGTTGAAGGTATATTTGAGGATGATGGTTGGTTTTGAGGTACTGTTGCGGCCAATTTCTTTGTGGGTACCTTTTCCTTTGTAGTAGTAGTACCTGCATTCCTTTTCTTTAAACTTGCCTGGACAGGTTCAGGGGCACCTTTACTCCTGGTAGTCACAAGAAAAGCTTCTTGTTCATTTTCTGTATCAGAGTTAGGTAATATGAAGTCCCACATTCCATGGCATTCAATAACTTCCTCTTCTTCAAATTCATCGGATGGTGAAATTGTTTCTTCTTCTTCTTCCTCTTCAGGATCTGAATCTGCATTAGATATAACATTTGGTGGTTTTGACTCAGGTTTCTTAAAATTCCTAAATGGTTTCTTTGTTGAAGTTTCTGCTACTTGTTTTTTGATTTCAACCATTTCATTTGACATTGTTTTGAGGACCTTTTGTAGACCCTCCATGTCGTATGGATCTTTAGGGGTTTTCTTCTTTGAATCATCTTTAAAAGATTTTTTTTTGGATTTCCTATCTTCGAGAGCAGATTTCTTTTCTAAAGCAATAATGTGTTTCTCCACAGCAAGCGCTTGTTTCATGTTTTCGGCTAAAGTTGCTTTTCCAGCCCTATCTACAAAAATGTCTATATTTGAAGGTAGGGATGTTATATACCACTCGCTTCTGATTTGCTCACTTGGCTTGGAATCAATAGGGATTTTATTCAAGAGTTTATTGAATCGGGAGTTAAACTCCTTGATAAGTTCTCTAGATTCAATCCTTAGATTTGAAAGATCATTAATTAGTGTCGCTAAAGATCTATCATCACCATACTTAGTGAGAAACTGCTCCTGAAATATATTCCAGCTGGTAATGGATCCAGAGGGTAAGGAAAAATACCAAGACCCAGCTGATCCTTGTAAAGTGTAGGGGAAAATCCTAACGACAACATCCGTTTCTGTTACTCCTTTTAGATTAACTGATAACATGAAATTGTTAATATGTTCATCGACCAATGTTCCAGCATCTGGATTAAATTTTGGTAACCACTTCTTAGGATAATCAGGTAATGGACGTAATGGTGCAGGCATAGTGACCGCACCAGGACTGTTGCATGGATTCTGGGCCATCTTAGAAGTAACAACAATTGCCGATGGAGTTCCTGGTGTTTGGGGAGGAGTTGGTATTGAAGATTGAATAGATTGTGATGTTGAGTTGGTGATCCCTGCTAAAAACAATATGTAATGGGGGAGTGGATGTTTGACTTCGCACTGGAGAGGATGAGATGGAGGATGATGAAGACAAGGTCTCACTACCAAATCCTTCAGTGTTCTTTTTAGCCTTTTTCCTTTTTGGTAAAGGCAACTCAATAGGTTCAATGCCGAGTTTTCCGCTTTGAAGTCTGGTAAGAGGGTGAGGTAGATTGAATTGTGAAGTCTCACTACCTTGAGATACTTCAGATTTCTGAGGTGATATGGAAAAGCCCTGCAGTTTCTGGATGAGAGACTGAACTTCATGGGACTCAGGACTTAATCGTCCTGAAGTATGATGGGGTTAAGTAGTGGTAATCGATTCCTCTTCTTCTCATTCGAATATTGGTATTTTAGAATGCAAACGGGAGGTCCGAGGTGAGGTGGAGGGAGATTTAATTTGAGAATGGTCTATAGATTTTGATTTACTCACCATTCATAGTTTAGGCCCTCCTTCTAGTGCCAAAAATGTTGATGCCTCGAAAATCGTTGCATCAACATTCGGGAAAACCACCCGGTCCGGACCTTAATGCAACTCCTTTTACGTTTGGGATGGTGGCCCCGATTGGATATAATGGGACCAGTTTCCCAATGATGAATAAAAAGGGGATGAATGAGTGACTGGTTTTCTAATAAGTGAAAATGGATGGATGACCTAATCTAAAGAGCAAAAATACAAATAACTATTCTATCCCTAGAAATTTCTATTTTTAAGTGCAACGTTTGATGATCTCTGTTCATCAATAAGCATATAGATGACTCTATTCAATAAACATAGACATTCATTCATATAATAATTGCTTTGTTCAAATAGTTGAACAAAGTAATTAATAAAACATTGTTACACTTGTCTTTCATATATTACTGATACATGTATGACTAAAAGAAAAGCATCCTGTAAACATCCAATCGTGGAAAGTATAAATAATGCTGTTGAAACTCATGCATATATTCAATAATAACAAGAGTAATCAAATAACAATTCACATAAAAAGAATGAATTCAGACATAGATAGTAGTACCATATGAGCTGCAAATCATTCCCAACATCAATCGCAATTCAAATTCCTTCTTTCAACTCAGAGATACTTTTAAATAAAGGCAGTAGTGCACATCCACATAAAAGCTTCGTTGTCAAAAATTGGAAGAATTGGCCCAGTGTTTATAAAAAAATATACCTGAAGTACAGTAGTGCAACTTCAGGTTTGAGTCTTATACAAAAACCGAGGACCCTTTCTAAATGCATGAAAGGGTCTATAAATACTTAATTAAACTAACTAACTACAAAATTAAAATGATATTTAATTGGTATAACTTGATCTTGAATATCTCCTTCACAACAATTTGGTAGTCGACAAAATGATTCATCACTCTGGCTGTTTTCCCTTTGATCTGAGTTGGCATATTGCTAGCATCGGTTCCACTTCTTGAGGGCGGCTGAGACAAGAATTGAGCTGAGCCGAATATGTGGCATCGTGTATATCAGGAATGATACACCCAATTGCATCTGTTAGACACTTGAGGGCGGCTCTCTGGATGTATGGTTTTACTAGGAACAACCAATAAGTGTCCCAAGTTAAACTTTGACTACCTGTAATCAACCTCCCATTCTTTTCCAGCCCTTGATAACATGATTTCTCCAATGTTTTAGCCAATAGCAATTTACCTGGTGTACATTGAGAGATCATATTAGAGAAATAGAGAGTATTGTTAATTAATTCAATCAAATTACTCGTGGATAATTTGCATCTAGAAACTGCTCTCTCTACCTTCATTAATTGGGACTTCCATTCCAAGAATAGGATTTCTTTATGTGATTCTAGGATTTTAGGAAAATTTGCTACCTGTCCCTCACTAGTGTCCTACCAAGTAAGAAAATCTGTTAAGCTCTCATCGGCCTGCTCTAAGTCCTGTCTAGCATCAATTGATTTATCAATTATTGATGCTGTTATGTCACACAGGGGTTCAAATTGAGAAATTTTATGACACAATAGTCTTATTTATGTTACTAGTGCCTTATTAATTTGTAGTGCTTCTGTCCTGAAATCGGCAGGCTGCGAAAGACTCTTGAACTTCTCTATTTGAAGTGATAATTGAGCAATTTGCTCATCTTTTGTCTTTACCATTAGTTCATTCACCGTCTTCAATTTTTCCAATGCTTCTGATAATTCTTTCTGCCTTTGAATCGTGCTTGAATTTACCCTCTGTTTCTCTTCAAGTAGCTGCTTGTTCTGTTGATTATTTAACTGTTGCTGAGTTGACAATTGCTGTTTTAATTGTTCAGCTTTCTGTTGTGCCTCCGATAGCTGTGTTTGTAACAAAATGATTGCCTGGTCTTTCTCTTTTAGCAGATTACTCACTTCCGACGCCTTGTCCATGGTGGCCGCCGAATAATCTCCGACATACTGGGACAACTTTGTTAGGTCATCGGAAGGATCAAACCCCTCTTTCCAAACTACGTTGGCTGTCTCCGTTTGTTCAGGGAACAGGGAAGGTTGATCAATCCTTCTCCTTTTCCGCTGTCACTTTACTACGGACCTATGTTTTGGGCTGTAAAAGACATCCAATGGAGGTATATCCTCCACCTGCAAAATGGTTTGATCCGAAGGATCTTTCGGAATTATTTCTAAGTCTGTACTAGGGGGTAGGCCGCTGGTTCCTTCACTTGGAACCTTTTTTGATGCTGTATCCTGTGTATCTGTCGCTTTGGACGTATCGACATCTTTTGAGCTTTCCAAATTTCTTATGATTGAGTCGAATTGCTTTCATTCTTGGAGCAATTTTGGGTCAATCTAGGTATCGACATTCACATCCTTGTTGCTCTTATCGTGCTCCTTTTTCTATTCCTCCTCATGTATTTTCTCTTGTTCTTTCCTTCGCGCTTCCTCCTGTTCTTTCATGTGTTCTTCCTCTTGCTCTTTCCTCTGGAGTTCCTCTTGCTCTTTTCTTTGGACTTCTTCAAAAATCTATGATGTAGCAGGAGGTTCATTGGTGAGTCGTTGTTCAGGCTCGCTTGATTGTGTCATGGGGGCAGTAGCAAGTAAATCTAGAGGCAGAGTTTGCAACCTCTGCTCTCTGAGTTTGTTGAATTCCACTAACCTGTCGTCGTGATATCTCATTTTTACTAGTGTTTGAACCTGAAATAATGACTCCGCTGAAGAAAACAGGTCATCAAACTCATCTTCTTTATGTTCAAACTTAGTGAGTTTTTCCTGTTCCAGTACATTATAGACGATTTTCCATGGATCAAATCGTTTATTAGGAAGAGTGGTGAGATTCAGTATATTTATCTTTTCTACTTCTTTCTCTGCATGCTTATAGTCATGCAGAGTGTAAACACCACACCTTAGAGGAAAAGGAGGCCAAACTTGCTTCTTTGAATTCCTCAAAGTCTTGGTCGCTCCTGCAGACGTAAGCTGATATGCTATCTCTCTGGCCAATAGTTTGTCGGGTATGTACAAGGGGAGAACATGAGGCCTGGCATTACTGCAGAAAACTCTTATATATGTAAATTTATCCTCTCCGAACCAGTTTCCTAGGGCGGTTAAGTCAATCTCTTCTTGTGAGGAAATCTTAGGAGCAGGTTTGTCAAAAATTGCATAGTAAATGGGCAACATAAATCCATTGCAAACTTGATATAGGTGGTCTTTATAATGGGTTTTCCACAACTTCTGGTGATAGATATGAATCGGCATGGGGTCCTGTGGAGTCCATCTCCACCCCAGCACAGGAAATTCAGAGTTAAAACAAAGAGTATCTAAGATGTAGGCACTATAATAAAATGGAGGAATAAACCTATCAGTAACGCGAGTTTTATTTATGAACTCAAGAATAGCAGTTGCTAACTTATCAGATAATATATTTCCCAAATCCATTATTTTTCTATTGACTGCTGCTTCCATTAAAGGTACCATCTCTATTGAGAATTTTGAGGAATCATACAACCCCCAAATCCTACACATCATCGCCCCAGCGTAACAATAAGGAGAACACAAGGAATCGACAGAGTACTTACTTGAGGACTCATGCTTGTGTTTTGTGGGGTTCTGTCTCCATTCCCGTATAGGTACTGATTCAGTTTCATTTTCATCTCTGGACTTCTCCAGAAATGCTTTGTTATACTTCTTCTCTAGTTCAGGAAAATGGTACATTTTTCTCAAATCATTGGGTTGAAACGAACCGAAGACTCTCCCGTCGACTGTGCAAAATGTTTTGTTTGTAATTGGGATTTCCTCAACTACCCACCTTACTACATTTGTGTATGGAATAATTTTCTCTTGAGCTGCTATCCGGTGTAAGTAAGAATCGACTAAATCCTTTAGGGTAGCCTCGAACTTTCGGTTCGTACTTGCTGTAGCTTGTACTGATACTGTTTCAAGCTCTTCGGCTTCAACTAGATTATAGATGCTTTGCCAACTAGTATTGCCGAGACCAACACATGTAGTGTTTGAGATCAATCCTTTTTTACTCGGTCTCGGATCAACAGTAGATTGTCCTGTTACTGCGGAAGCTGAAGCTGTTCCAATTTTTTTAGATTTCTTCCCCATTTGGCCTAAATTTGCTGCTTCAGAGGAGCTCTGCGCAGGAGATAAAATGAACATAATGCAGAGAATAGGTGGTGCAAACCAAGTATGAAAGAGTTATATCAATCAATGAATAATGAAGGATTAAAATAATATTTTCGCGGATACAATCTCTAAAGAGATTTTGGCATAACTGCTCCATTAATTGGCCATTTAAACCTGTCAATCATTTAAATTCTCATCATATCGTTTATTCGCCAAATAATTTATTTAAGTGTGGCTTTGATTTTTTGGCGGTTAATCATAAGTGAATCGCTATCAGGAATAGAAAGGCTTTTAATAATAATTCAACATAATATACTCAAGCCTTATCAATCCTTTTTGAAATTCGCGCTTAGCTTTATTGCAATCGGAGATCGGAGGAATGCTTGAGTAGTAACATTTGTGTCATTGTGAAATCCCCGATCGCCGATAGCGATAAAGCTAATTCGCATCGAGAGTTTTTAGAAGGGAGCCTTTTGTTGCATGCATGTTATACTCTCCAATCACTGATGGCAATATCGCATCGGAGCATAGAGAGAGGGCCTTTTGTTACAATCGCTTACCTTCCCGATATCCGATAATTATTCGCTTGTCGCATCGGGGGAAATCAATGGGTCTTTTTGTTATGCATCCTTTGTTATTGCGATATGCGATCTTGCGATCGCTTTATCGCAATAATAAAGAATTATTAATTTATTTTTATAAGACCGATTTATGTTCACTCAAAAGGTTTATAATAAAATATTTCTTTTCGAACCTTTTGAGGAATGATAAGTTGATACCAATTTTATTCATAAATCTAAAAGGGACCCATTTCATATTATACTTTGAAAGTAATTTTTTTTGAAATGGGGGGTTGTTATATAGCACAACAATTGGCGATTTGCTGGGAGAAACATTTATCTCTGAGAAATGTTGAAATACTTAGACTTTATTTATAGAGAAATCTTATCAAAGAGGAAAACTCTAATATAACTAGGTATACATACATTCTGAATCTAATAAGAGCTATTTTTGGTAATTTCTTCTCTTGTTAAAATTAAATACATTCTAAATTTTAAATTGGCCTCTATTGGTTGATAATGATAAAACAAAGAACCTTTCCAACTTAGCCTTTTTTAGTGACTCCTTTTTCATAGGTAGAGCCTCTGCTGCCAGCAAACGTTCATAGTTTCGACAGGGATACCTTTTAACCATTTGACTGTCCATTATCCCATCCATTTCAGAGTATGATTTAAAGAATGAATCCAAAAATATGCTTTCATATTTTGTATTTCCTTTTCTATTATTTTGTAAGATAAAAAGCCATTGTCCTCATTTGGTGGCCAACTGTTTGACAATGCCATTCACTGGTCGTAATCTAACTGAACAAGCTGGCTCGTGATGAGACGCCTTGTCTTATGATTATAAGCCATTACCATGTTTTGGTATGCATTGGTAATGTTGGTTAAACTATTTCCCAATGATCATGGTAAGCAGGCTTGTAATAAGACCCCTTATCTTTTATATAAAATATTTTAGAATTACACTCTGAGTAATCATAAACTTTGATGAATGGGATGGACAATTTTCTCCTTAAGAGAGAATGGATGACAGGGTAAGAGTTGAAGATGCTAAGATTGAATTAGTTTCTATTTCGATATTGATAACATTTTTGTGGCCATTTTGAAAACATTAAAATGATTTACAATACTTCAAAATCTTGAGAAGATTTCACAAAAATGAAACGGGGTTTCAAAATGTGAATATATCTAATTTCCTAGAAATTATCCTTTTGTTTAAGGCTTCTATTTTAAAAGTAAATATCAAAACTACTTCTTTTGAGCAACTTTTTTAGTATAGCAAAGGCCAATGGGAGATATCTTACAACTTTATTTCCTAATAATCCTAAAAACTACAAATCCTGCTGAAATTTGAATATTTACAAAAGGAGAAGGGGTTAACTCCTCAATTGAAGAATTTCTTTAAGATGAGGCCATTAACAGGAAGAGAATCCCTCTTTCCTGATAGATCTTGTAATATGAACATAGAGTGGCCTATCTTCTCGTTGATCTAAAATGGTCCAAGCCACATTTTGTGGAACTTAGTATGTTTTCCTTTATCCTCATGGGCTTTGTCCCATTTCAGAACTAGATCACCAACTTGTAATTGTTTTGAACTGGATAAAGTTGAATCAAAAGATGACTTGATAATTTGTTGATGTTTTGCATGAGTGATTTTGGCCTTTTCTCTTTCCTCTTCTAATTTTAAGATTTGATCATGTCTCAGTTGAATAGAAGAAGGGGGGCTTTCTTCAACAAACTAAACTAGGGTTAGAGAAGGAAGCAATAGATTGGTTTGTAGAACTGCTTCTTTCCCATATACAAGATTGAATGGAGAAGTACCTATGGAAGCCTTCTGCATTATTCTATCAGCCCATAGTGCAAATATCAAAGATTTATGCCAGTTTTTATGATTTTGTTCAGTAGTTCGCTTAATAATTTTGACTAGATTTTTATTGGTAGATTCTGCTAAACCATTACCCTGAGGATAGTAATTTGCAGAATATTTTAATTTAAATCCTCTTTTAATAGCAAACTCAAACATAGAATTTCCAGATAAATAAGATGCATTATCTAAAACAAGAGCATTTGGGACACCAAACCGGGTAATGATGAATTGATCTATAAACTCTATAATTACTTTAGAGTTTGTTGTCTTTAAAGGAATTGCTTCAACCCACTTAGTGAAGTAATCAGTAGCAGTAAGGATATACTTATGTTGTTTGGAGGACTGTGGAGTTATTTCCCCAATGATATCCAATCCCCATTGCTCGAAAGGTTGATCAATGTTGACTGGTTGCAAAGGGAAAGCTAGTTTTATTTGTCTTCCACTGGAGATTTGACAACTTTGGCATTTCCTTACATATTTGTGAGTATCTCTGAATAGGGTGGGCCAATAATATCCAACATGAATGATTTTGTGGGCTGTTGTATTAGCTCCAAAATGTCCTCCAGTTGGTCCATCATGTAGATCCTGCAAAACCTTTTGTGCTTGAGGTTTTTCTAGGCATCTTAATAAAATTGAATCATAATTTTGCCTAAAAAGTACATCATCAATGATTATGAAATTTTTTGCTTTTAATCTAATGGCACATTTGTTTTTATAAGAAAGATTAGGAGGTGCGTATCCATTTTTCAAATAGAAGATCAAGTCTGCATATTGTGATTCAGGATTAGTGATACTTATCTGATTGATTTCTTCAGTATGTTCTGTGTCCTCTGATTCTTGAATGTTGGATGCTCCTGCTAATAACTTGCAAAAACCTTGGCCCCTAACAATCTTTGCTGGCTTGATTTCCAAGTCATATTCTTGTAGTGCTGTGACCCAATTCACCCTTTTTTCTCCTAATTCCCTTTGGATTAGTAATTGCCTAACTGTTGAGAAAGGAACTATAACTTTTGTATGGGCTTTTAAAAGGAAGGGTCTATAATGTTTGATAGCTTTGTAGACAACAAAGGCTTGTTTTTCAACTTCTGAATAATTTAGTTCAACACCTTGAAGATTTGAACTATAAAATGAAATTGGTGCTCCCAAGTTGTGATCATTAATATGAGTGAGTACTGCTGCATAAGATGAAGTGGACGCATAGTATACAGTATAAACTGATTAGAAAAATTAGGAGTGTTTAAAGCAATGGCATTGATTATTGATTGTTTGATAGAGTCAAATGATTCCTTTTCTGCAGATCCCCTCCTAAACACCGAATTTTTCTTAATCATGGTTTGCAATGGCAAAATAATTTGGGAAAAATCGGGAACAAATTGTAAGGATTCTGGACACCACATATCTCCACAATGGTATGATATTGTCCACTTTGGGCCTAAGCCCTCATGGATTTGCTTTTGGACTTACCCCAAAAGGCCTCATACCAATGGAGATATTTGTCCATCCTTATATACCCATGATCCTCCCCACTTCTAGTCGATGTGGGACTTTGGTCGTATACCCAACAATCCTCCCCTCGAACAAAGGACCATCGAGCCTCCCCTCAAACGATTATCCATCCGTCCACTCTCTACCAACCAGGATTCTCCGCTCCAATGCGTTGGAAGCACACGCCTTACATGGAACACCACTTGCCTCGAGAGCTTGCTCTATCCCAGGTCAACTCCTCTTCACCGTGTTGGGACCAGGACACGTCCATGAAGAATCCGGAGCACACCGCCTGTCTAACCGAGCTCATCCACGGATCCCATCGTGATATTGCCGGGGCCCACCACCTTCGTTCAGCATTCCGAGGATTCATCCACTTGGCTAACTTCAGGGCATGGCTCTGATACCACTTGTAAGGATTCTGGACACCACATATCTCCACAATGGTATGATATTGTCCACTTTGGGCCTAAGCCCTCATGGATTTGCTTTTGACTTACCCCAAAAGGCCTCATACCAATGGAGATATTTGTCCATCCTTATATACCCATGATCCTCCCCACTTCTAGTCGATGTGGGACTTTGGTCGTATACCCAACACAAATCTCTTAACAAAGTTAATTTGACCTAAAAATGACTGCATGGATTTTTTGTTATGAGGGAATGGAATTTCAGAAATCTCTTTAATTCTATCTAGATCAATATAAATACCATCTTTGGAAACGATGAAGCCCAAGAGCTTTCCTTGATTAAGAGCAAAGAAGGGATTTTTGGGATTGAATGAAATACCATACCTTCTACAGCGTTCAAAGATTTGATTCAAATCATGTATATGATTGGATCTTTTCTTGGAAAATACAGTAATATCATCTAAATAGACAACTACTATTTTATTGATCAATCCTTTGAAAAATATATCCATTGCTCCTTGGAATGTAGCTCCTGCGTTAATAAGTCCAAAAGGAATTTTCTGGTAAGCATAAGTTCCCCATTTTGTTCTGAAGGTAGTTTTGAGTCTATCATCAGGATGGACCAAAATTTGGTTATATCTTGAAAAACCATCCAAAAAGGACATTAACTCAGAACCTGCTACTGAATGGAGTATCTGCTCCATGATATGTAATGGGAAATTATCTTTTTGGCTTGCTTTATTCAGATTTCTGAAATCTATGCAAATCCTGATGTCGCCATTTTTTATTCTAACATGCACCATATTGGAAACCCAGTTTGAGTGCCGGACAAGAAAAATAATGTTAGCTTTCAAGAGTTTATTGAGTTCTGATTTTATTTGACTCTCTAAGTTAGGATGAATTTTCCTCAACTTCTGTTGGACTGGTTTTTGTTCAGAAAGCATTAGAATGGTATGCTGAATGATTCATGTATCATATATTTTTAAATCATCATATTTCCAAGCGAAGACATGTTTATTTTTTCTTAATAATCTAATGAATGTTGTTCTTTCTTCCACAAAAAGTCCTAATCCTAAATTGATGTTTTGAGGGTTTTGCTCAATAACAAGGTTTATCAACTCAAAACTTAAAGTGGAACTTTGGAGCTTTGAATTGGTTACCTGTTTAAACCTGTCTTTAATATCATAGAGATCCTCAAGTTTAACCACTGGTTTCAGTATTGAGTTTTCTTCCTGCTTTTCCTTCATTTGAAGGTCATGATCGCTTTCATCAATGATTTAATCATCGTAGGACTTGTCGGAAGTCAAGAAATTTAAGATGTCTTCATCATGATTGAACACTCGCCAATTGGTGATATTTTCAGGAATTGATGGTCTAAAAATTAACTCTACTAAAAATCTATCTGGGCTATAATCTTCGGAAGGTAGGAGTTTAGAAGGAACATTGGCTAGCAAGTCAGCTGCTGCATTCCGGGATCTGGGGATAGGTGAAATATTGAATGCTAAAAATTGAGATATAAGTTCCCGGACCAAAGACTGATAGTGCTTGAGGTGACTAGAAAGACAATGAATTGTATTTCTAACTTGTTTTATGACAATCTTTGAATCACCAAACACTTTCAAAAATTGAATTTTAAGACCAATAGCTTTATATAGTTCTTGAACTAAGGCCTCATACTCAGCTGTATTATTTGTGCATTCGAATTCCAACACATAAGACAACATAGTTTTTTCTCCCTCAGGGCTAACTAAAATACACCCTGCTCCTGAACCTTCACTGGATTTAGACCCATCAAAGTATAGTGACCAAAATAAAGAATTATCAACAATTTTATTTACAGTGTTCTCAGCAATATTAACACATCTTGATCTATCGTTTTGTGAAAAATTTTCGATTTGGGATGTGAAATTATTTACTGAGAAAGGAGATGGTTGGGCAGTATAATTGCCAAAGAATGATTCAGAAGAGTAATTCCCCAAAATATTATTATTAAATGCTACTGGTTGATTTTCCTGTTCAAATTCAGTGACTGTATGGGTCATATGTTTCTCCCGATTGATTTTGATTTGATTTGGCTTTCCCTTGTAGGGTAGCCACATATGGGACCAATTGGTAGAAATATACCCATGGAGTTTCTCAGACCAATCCCTACTCACGATTAAACCATAAAACTCAGGTATATCAACAATTAAGATATCAATTCTCTGAACTACTCGTGGATCAACTGATAACTTGATTGTTATAGAGTTGATTTCCCCTAAAACCTGGACCTTGGTTCTATCCAACTACACAATGTGAATTGCAGACTTTTGGGGTTCAATGTTAAATTTGGAACAAACTAAAGCTGGAATTATATTAGAGGATGCCCCTGAGTCAATCAAACAATTGTGTAGATTTCGATTATAGATTTCATAGGTTAAGAAGAAAGGGGGAGTATGGTAATTTGATCTATCTCCAATTAAAATCGTATCAGTAGCTTCAATCCTACCAGAAGGTGGTTGACCTGAATCATTTGCAGCTTTAGCACTAGGAAGAGGCGAAGAAGGCACCGCATTTAGTTCCTTAAGAAGCAATTTCTACTGATGGTTTAGTTTGCTAAGTTCAAACATGGTGATGTTTGCCTTTGTCTTCTTCATATCAACAACAATATTGTAATCCATTGAATCCGATACTACCAACGTTTTAGATGTTGAAGGTATATTTGAGGATGATGGTTGGTTTTGAGGTACTATTGCAGTCGGCTTCTTTGTGGGTACCTTTTCCTTTGTAGTAGTAGTACCTGCACTCCTTTTCTTTGAACTTGCTTGGACAGGTTCAGGGGCACCTTTACTCCTGGTAGTCACTGAAAAAGCTTCTTGTTCATTTTCTGTATCGGAGTTAGGTAATATGAAGTCCCACATTCCATGGCATTCGACAACTTCTTGTTCTTAGAATTCATCGGATGGTGAAATTATTTCATCTTCTTCTTCCTCGTCAAGATCTGAATCTGCATTAGATATAACATTTGGTGGTTTTGACTCAGGTTTCTTAAAATTCCTAAATGGTTTCTTTGTTGAAGTTTCTGCTACTTTTTTTTTGATTTCAACCATTTCATTCGACATTGTTTTGAGGACGTTTTGTAGACCCTCCACGTCGTATGGATCTTTATGGGTTTTCTTCTTTGAATTGTCTTTAAAAGAAACTTGTTTGGATTTCCTATCTTTGAGAGCAACTTTCTTTTCTAAAGAAATAATGTGTTTCTCCACAGCAAGCACTTCTTTCATGTTTTCGGCTAAAGTTGGCTTTCTAGCCCTATCTCCAAAATGGCTATATTTGAAGGTAAGGCTGTTATATACCACTCGCTTTTGATTTGTTCACTTGGCTTGGAATTAGTAGGGATTTTATTCAAGAGTTTATTGAATCGGGAGTTAAACTCCTTGATAGGTTCTCTAGATTTAATCCTTAGATTTGAAATATCATTAATTAGTGTCACTAAAGATCTATCATCGCCATACTTAGTGAGAAACTACTCCTGAAAGATATTCCAATTGGTAATGGATCGAGAGGGTAAGGAAAAATACCAAGACCCAGCTGATCCTTGTAAAGTGTAGGGGAAAAGCCTAACGACGACATCTTCTTCTGTTACTCCTTTTAGATTAACTGATAACATGAAATTGTTAATATGTTCCTCGACCAATGTTCCAGCATCTGGATTAAATTTTGGTAACCACTTCTCAGGATAATCAGGTAATGGATGTAATGGTGCAGGCATAGTGACCGCACCAGGACTATTCCATGGATTCTGGGCCATCTTAGAAGTAACAACAATTGCCGTTGGAGTTCCTGGTGTTTGGGGAGGAGTTGTTATTGAAGATTGAATAGATTGTGATGTTGAAGTTGGTGATCCCTGCTGAAAAACAATATGTAATGGGGGAGTGGATGTTTGACTTCGCACTGGAGAGGATGAGATGGAGGATGATGAAGAAAAGGTCTCACTACCAGATCCTTCAGTTTTCTTTTTAGCCTTTTTCCTTTTCGGTAAAGGCAACTCAGCAAGTTCAATGCCGAGTTTTTCGCTTTGAAGTCTGGTGAGAGGGTGAGGTAGATTGAATTACAAAGTCTCATTGCCTTGAGATACTTCATATTTCTGAGGTGATATGGAAAAGCCTTGAAGTTTCTGGATGAGAGACTGAACTTCAGGGGACTCAGGACTTAATCGTCCTGAAGTATGATGGGGTTGAGCAGTGGTAGTTGATTCCTCTTCTTCTCGTTCGGATACTGGTATTTTAGAATGCAAACGGGAGGTCTGAGGTAAGGTGGAGGGAAATTTACTCTGAGAATGGTCTATACTGAGAATGGTCTATAGATTTTGATTTACTGCCATTCATAGTTCAGGCCCTCCTTCTAGCACCAAAAATGTTGATGCCTCGAAAATCATTGCATAAACATCGGGGAAAACCACCGGCTCTGGACCTTAATGCAGCTCCTTTTCCATTTGGGATGGTGGCTCTAACTGGATATAATGGGACCGATTTCCCAATGATGAATAAAAAGGGGATGAATGAGTGACTAGTTTTCTAATAAGTGATAATGGGTGGATGACTTAATCTGAAGAGCGAAAATACAAATAACTATTCTATCCCGGGAAATTTCTATTTTTAAGTGCAACATTTGATGATCTCTGTTTATTAATAAGCATATAGATGACTCTATTCGATAAACATAGACATTCATTAATATAATATTTTCTTTGTTCAAATAGTTGAACAAAGTAATTAATAAAACATTGTTACACTTGTCTTTCATATATTACTGATACATGTATGACTAAAAGAAAAGCATCCTGTAAACATCCAATAGTGGAAAGTATAAAGAATGCTGTTGAAAGACATGGATATATTCAATAATGGCAAGAGTAATCAAATAACAATTCACATAAAAAGAATGAATTCAGACATAGATAGTAGTACCATATGAGCTGCAAATCATTCCCAACATCAATCACAATTCGAATTCCTTCTTTCAACTCAGAGATACTTTTAAATAAAGGATGTAGTGCACATCCACATAAAAGCTTCGTTGTCAAAAATTGGAATAATTTGGCCCAGTCTTTATAAAAAAATATACCTGAAGTACAGTAGTGCAACTTCAGGTTTGAGTCTTATACAAAAACTGAGGACCCTTTCTAAATGCATGAAAGGGTATATAAATACTTAATTAAACTAACTAACTACAAAAATAAAATGCTATTTAATTTGTATAACTTGATCTTGAATATCTTCTCCACAACAATTTGGTAGTCAGCAGCATGATTCATCACTCTGGCTATTTTCCCTTTGATCTGAGTTGGCATATCGCTAGCATCGGTTCCACTTCTTGAGGGCAGCTGAGACGAGAATGGAGCTGAGCCAAGTATGTGGCATCGTGTATATCGGGAATGATACACCCGATTGCATCTGTTAGACACTTGAGGGCAACTCTCTGGCTGTATGGTTTTACTAGGAACAACCAATAGGTGTCCCAAGTTAAACTTTGAATACCTGTAATCAACCTTCCATTCTTTTCCAGCTCCTGATAACATGATTGCTCCAATGTTTGAACCGATAGCAATTTACCTGGTGCACATTGCGAGATCATATTAGATAAATAGAGAGTATTGTTAATTAATTCAATCAAATTACTTGTGGATAATTTGCATCTAGAAACTTCTCTCTCTGCCTTCATCAACTGGGACTGCCATTCCAAGAATAGGATTTCTTTATGTGATTCTAGGATTTTAGGCAAATTTGCTGCCTGTCCCTCACTGGTATCTTGCCAAGTAAGAAAATCTATTAAGGTCTCATCGGCCTGCTCTAAGTGCTGTCTAGCATTGACTGATTTATCGATTAGTGATGCTGTTATGTCACAAAGGGGCTCAACTTGAGAAATTTTGTGACACAATAGTCTTATTTGTGTTACCAGTGCCTTATTAATCTGTAGTGCTTCTGTTATGAAATTGGCAGGCTGCGGAAGACTCTTGAACTTCTCTATTTGAAGTGATAATTGAGCAATTTTCTCATCTTTGATTTCACCATTAGTTCATTCATCGTCTTAAATTTTGCCAACGCTTCCGATAATTATTTCTGCCTTTGAATCGCGCTTGAATCTACCCTCTATTTTTCTTCAAGTAGCTGCTTATCCAGTTGATTATTTAACTGCTGCTGAGTTGACAATTACTGTTCTAATTGTTAAGCTTTCTGTTGTGCCTCCGATAGCTGTGTTTGTAACAAAATAATTGCCTGGCCTTTTTCTTTTAGCAAATTACTTACTTCCGATGCCTTGTCCATGGTGGCCGCCGAATAGGCTCCGGCATACTGAGACAACTTTGTTAGGTCATCGGAAGGATCAAACTCCTCTTTCCAAACTACGTTGGCTATCTCTGTTTGTTCGGGGAACAGGGAAGGTTGATCAATCCTTCTCCTTTTCTGCTGTCACTTTACTATGGCCCTGTGTTTTGGGCTGTAAAATACATCCAATGGAGGTATATCCTCCACCTGTAAAATGATTTGATCCGAGGGATCTTTTGGAATTATTTCTAAGTCTGTACTAGGGGTAGGCCGCTTGGTCCTTCACTTGGAACCTTTTTTGACGCTGTATCCTATGTATCTGTCGCTTTGGATGTATCGATATCTTTTGAGCTTTCCAGATTGCTATGATGGAATCGAATTTCTGCCATTCTTGGAGCAATTTCGGATCAATCTGGGTATCGACATTCACATCTTTGCTGCTCTTATCCTACTCTTTTTTCTATTCCTCCTCATGTATTTTCTCTTGCTCTTTCCTTCGCGCTTCCTCCTGTTCTTTCCTCTGGACTTCCTCCTGCTCTTTCCTCTGGACTTCCTCCTACTCTTTTCTTTGGACTTCTTCAAAAATTTCTGATGTAGCAGGAGGTTCGTCGGTACGTCGCTGTTCAGGCTCGCTTGATTGTGTCATCGAGAAAGTAGCTATTAAATCTAGAGGCAAAGTTTGCAACCTATGCTCTCTGAGTTTTTTGAATTCTACTAACCCGTCGTCGTGATATCTCATTTTAGCTAGTGTTTGAACCTGAAATAATGACTCCACCGAAGAAAATAGGTCATCAAAATCATCTTCTTTATGTTCAAACTTAGTGAGTTTTGCCTGTTCAAGTACATTATAGACGATTTTCCTTGGATCAAATCGTCTATTAGGAAGAGTGGCGAGATTCAGTATATTTATCTTTTCTACTTCTTTCTCTAAATGCTTATAGTCATGCAGAGTGTAAACATGACACCTTAGAGGAAAAGGAGGCCAAACTTGCTTCTTTGAATTCCTCAGAGTCTTGGTCGCTCCTGCGGACGTAATCTGATATGCTATCTCTCTAGCCAATAGTTTTTCGGGTATGTACAAGGGAAGAACATGAGGCCTGGCAAGGCTGCCGAAAACTCTTACATATGTAAATTTATCCTCTCTGAACCAGTTTCCTAGGGCGGTCAAGTCAATCTCTGCTTGCGAGGAAATCTTCGGAGCAGGCTTGTCAAAAATTGCATAGTAAATGGGCAACATAAATCCATTACGAAATTGATACAGGTGGTCTTTATAATGGGCTTTCCACAACTTCTGGTGATAGATATGAATCAGCATGGGGTCTTGTGGAGTCCATCTCCACCCCAGCACAGGAAATTCAGAGTCAAAACAAAGAGCATCTAAGATGTAGGCACTATAATAAAATGGAGGAATAGACCTATCGGTAATGCGAGTTTTATTTATGAACTCAAGAATAGAAGTTGCTAACTTATCAGAAAATATATTTCCCCAATCCATTATTTCGCTATTGACTGCTGCTTTCATTAAAGGAACCATCTCTATTGAGAATTTTGAGGAATCATGCAACCCCCAAATCCTACACATCATCGCCCCAGCGTAACAATAAGGAGAACATAATGAATCGACAGAGTACTTACCTGAGGACTCATGTTTGTGTCTTGCGGGGTTCTGTCTCCATTCACGTATAGTTGTTGATTCAGTTTAATTTTCATCTTTGAACTTCTCCAGAAATGCTTTGTTATACTTCTTCTGTGGTTCAGGCAAATGGTACATTTGTCTCAAATCATTAGGTTGAAACGAACCGAAGACTCTCCCATCGATTGTGCAAAATGTTTTGTTTGTAACCGGGATTTCCTCAACTGCCCACCTTACTACATCTGTGTATGGAAGAATTTTCTCTCGAGCCGCTATTCGGTGTAAGTAGGAATCGGCTGAATCCTTTAGGGTAGCTTTGGAATTTTGGTTTGAACCTGCTGTAGCTTGTACTGATACCGCTTCAGGCTCTTCGGCTTCAACAAGATTATAGATGCTTTTCCAACTAGTATTGCCGAGACCAAGACAGGTAGTGTTTGAGATCAATCCTTTTTTACTTGGTCCCGGATCGGCGGTAGATTGTCCTGTCACTGCGGGAGCTAAAGCTACTCCAAATATTTTGGATTTCTTCCCCATTTGGCCTAAATTTGCTGCTTCAGAGGAGCTTTGCGCAGGAGATAAAATGAACATAATGCAGAGAATAGGTGGTGCAAACCAAGTATGAAAGAGTTATATCAATCAATAAATAATGAAGGATTAAAATAATATTGCCACGGATACAATCTCTGAAGAAATTTTGGCATAACTGCTCCATTAATTGGCCATTTAATCCTGTCAATCATTTAAATGCTCATCATGTCGTTTATTCAACGAATAATTCATTTAAGCGTGGCTTTGATTTTCTGGCGGTTAATCACAAGTGAATCACTATCGGGAATAGAAAGGCTTTTAATAATATTTTAACATAATATACTCAAACCTTTTCAATCCTTTTTGAAATTCGCGCTTAGCTTTATCGCAATTGGAAATTGGAGGAATGCTTGAATAGTTACATTTGTGTTATTGAGAAATCTCCGATCGCCAATAGCGATAAAGCTAATTCACATCGGGAGTTTTAGAAGGGTGACTTTTGTTTTGTGTATGCTATATTCGCCGATCGTCGATAGTGATATCACATCGGAGCAAAGAGAGAGGGCCTTTTCTTACAATCGATTACCTTTCCCGATATCCGATAGTTATTCGCTTGTCGGATCGGGGCAAACCAATGGGTCTTTTTGTGATGCATCCTTTGTTATTGTGATATGTGATCTTGCGATCGCTTTATCGCAATAATAAAGAATTATTCATTTATTTTTATAAGACCGATTTATGTTCATTCAAAAGGTTTATAATGTATTGTTTCTTTCGGACCTTTTGAGGAATGATGAGCTGATACCAATTTTATTCACAAATTTAAAAGGGACCCATTTCATATTATAGTTGAAGGTAAAATTTTATAAAATGGGGGGTTGTTGTACAGCACAACAATTGGCGATAAGCTGGGAGAAACAGTTATCTCTGAGAAATATTGAAATACTTAGACTTTCTTTAAATAGAAATCTTATCTAAGAGGAAAATTCTAATATAACTAGTTATACATACATTCTGAATCTAATAAGAGCTATTTTTGCTAATTTCTTCTCTTGTTAAAATTAAATACATTCTAAGTTTTAAATTGGCCTCTATTGGTTGATAATGATAAAATAAAGAACCTTTCCAACTTAGCCTTTTTTATGACTCCTTTGTCATAGATAGAGCCTCTGCTGCCAGCAAACGTTCATAGTTTCGACAGGGATACCTTTTAACCATTTGATTGTCCATTATCCCATCCATTTCAGAGTATAATTAAAAGAATGAATCCAAAAATATGTTTTCATATTTTGTATTTCCTTTTCTTTTCTATTATTGTGTAAGATAAAAAGCCATTGTCCTGGTTTGGTGGTCAGTTGTTTGACAATGCCATTCACTGGTTGTAATCTAACCGAACAAGCTGGCTCGTGATGAGACCCCTTGTCTTATGATTATAAGCCATTACCATGTTTTGGTATGCAGTGTTGGTAATGTCGGTTAAACTATTTCCCAATGATCATGGTAAGCAGACTTGTAATAAGACCCCTTATCTTTTATATCAAATATTTTAGAATTACACTCTGAGTAACTATAAACTTTGATGAATGGGATGGAAAATTTTCTCCTTAAGAGAGCATGGATGACAAGGAAAGAGTTGGAGATGCTAAGATTGAATTAGTGTATGTTTTGATATTGATAACCTTTTTGTGGCCATTTTGAAAACATTAAAATGATTTACAGTATTTCTAAATCTCAAGAAGATTTCACAAAAATGAAATGGGGTTTCAGAATGTGAATATACCTAATCTCCTAGAAATTGTCCTTTTGTTTAAGGTTCCTATTTTAAAAGTAAATATCAAAACTACTCCTTTTAAGAAACTTTTTCAGTATAGCAAAGGCCAATGGGAGATATCTTACAACTTTATTTCCTAATAATCCTAAAAACTACAAATTCCACTGAAATTTGAATATTTACAAAAGGAGAAGGGGTTACCTCCTCAATTGAAGAATTTTTTTAAGATGAGGCCATTAACAGGAAGAGAATCCCTCTTACCTGATAGATCTTGTAATATGAACGTAGAATGGCCTATATTCTCGTTGATTTGAAATGGTCCAAACCACATTTTCTGGAACTTAGTGTGTTTTCCTTTATCCTCATGGGCTTTGTCCCATTTCAGAACTAGATCACCAACTTGTAATTGTTTTGAATTGGATGAAGTTGAATCAAAAGATGACTTGATAATTTTCTGATGTTTTGCATGAGTAATTTTGGCCTTTTCTCTTTCTTCTTCTAATTTTAAGATTTGATCATGTCTAAGTTGAATAGAAGAAGGGGGGCTTTCTTCAATAAACTAAACTAGGGCTAGAGAAGGAAGCAATAGATTGGTTGGTAGAACTGCTTCTTTCCCATATACAAGATTGAATGGAGAAGTACCTATGGAAGCCTTTTGCGTTATTCTATCAACCCATAGTGCAAATATCAAAGATTTATGCCAGTTTTTATGATTTTGTTCAATAGTTCGCTTAATAATTTTGATAGATTTTTATTGGTAGATTCTGCTAAACCATTACCCTGAGGATAGTAATTTGCAGAATATTTCAATTTAAATCCTCTTTTAATGGTGAACTCAAACATAGAATTTCCAGAGAAATAAGATGCATTATCGAAAACAAGAGCATTTGGGACACCAAACCTGGTAATGATGAATTGATCTATAAACTCTATAATTACTTCAGAGTTTGTTGTCTTTAAAGGAATTGCTTCAACCCACTTAGTAAAGTAATCAGTAGCAGTAAGGATATACTTATGTTGTTTGGAGCACTTTGGATTTATTTCCCCAATGATATCAAATACCCATTGCTCGAAAGGTTGATCAATGTTGACTGGTTGCAAAGGGAAAGCTGGTTTTCTTTGTCTTCCATTGGAGATTTGACATCTTCGACATTTCCTTACATATTCGTGAGTATCTCTGAATAGGGTGGGCCAATAATATCCAGCATGAATGATTTTGTGGGCTGTTGTATCAGCTCCAAAATGTCCTCCTGCTGGTCCATCATGTAGCTCCTGCAAAACCTTTTGCGCTTCAGGTTTTTCTAGGCATCTTAATAAAATTGAATCATAATTTCGCCTGAAAAGTACATCATCAACAATTATGAAGTTTTTTGCTTTTAATCTAATGGCACGTTTGTTTTTATAAGAAAGATTAGGGGGTGCATATCCATTTTTTAAATAGAAGATCAAGTCTGCATATTGTGATTCAGGATCAATAATACTTATCTGATTGATTTCTTCAGTATGTTCTAGATCACCTGATTCTTGAATGTTGGATGCTCCTGCTAATAACCTGCAAAAACCTTGGCCCCTAACAATCTTTGCTAGCTTGATTTCTAAGTCAAATTCTTGTAGTGTTGTAACCCAATTCGCCCTTTTTTCTCCTAATTCCCTTTGGATTAGTAATTGTCTTACTACTGAAAAAGGAACTATAACTTTTGTATGGGCTTTTAAAAGGAAGGGTCTGTAATGTTTGACAGCTTTGTACATAGAAAAGGCTTGTTTTTCAACTTCTGAATAATTAAGTTCAGCACCTTGAAGATTTGAACTATAAAATGAAATTGGTGCTTTCAAGTTATGATCATTTATCTGAGTGAGTACTACTGCATAAGATGAAGTGGACACGATAGTATACAATATGAAATGATTAGAAAAATTAGGAGTGTTTAAAGCGGGGGCATTGATTATTGGTTGTTTGATAGAGTCAAATGATTCCTTTTCTAGAGATCCCCATCTAAACACCGAATTTTTCTTAATCATGGTTTGCAATGGTAAAATAATCTGGGAAAAATCAGGAACAAATCTCTTAACAAAGTTAGTTTGACCTAAAAATGACTGCATGGATTTTTTGTTATGAGGGAATCGAATTTCAGAAATCTCTTTAATTCTATCCGGATCAATATAAATAACATCTTTGGAAACAATGAAGCCCAAGAGCTTTCCTTGATTAAGAGCAAAGAAGGATTTTTTGGGATTGAGTGAAATACCATACCTTCTGCAGCGTTCAAATATTTGATTTAAATCATGTAAATGATTGGATCTCTTCTTGGAGAATACAATAATATCATCTAAATAGACAACTACTGTTTTATTGATCAATCCTTTGAAAGCTATATTCATTGCTCTTTGGAATGTAGCTCCTGCGTTAATAAGTCCAAAACGCATTTTTTGGTAAGCATAAGTTCCCCATTTTGTTCTGAAGGTAGTTTTGAGTTTGTCATCAGGATGGACAAAAATTTGGTTATATCCTGAAAACCATCTAAAAGGGACATTAACTCAGAACCTGCTACTGAATGGAGTATCTGCTCCATGGTAGGTAATGGGAAATTATCTTTTTGGCTTGCTTTATTCAGATTTCTGAAATCTATGCAAATCCTGATGTCGTCATTTTTCTTTCTAACAGGCACCATATTGGAAACCCAGTTTGAATGTCGGACAGGAAAAATAATCTTAGATTTCAAGAGTTTATTGAGTTCTGATTTTATTTGACTCTCTAAGTTAGGATGAATTTTCCTCAACATCTGTTGGACTGGTTTTTGTTCAGAAAGCATTGGAATGGTATGTTGAATGATTGATGTATCATATATTTTCAAATCATCATATTTCCAAGCGAAGACATGTTTATTTTTTCTTAATAACCTAATGAATGTTATTCTTTCTTCCACATAAAGTCCTAATCCCAAGTTGATGTTTTGCGGGTTTTGCTCAGTACCAAGGTTTATCAATTCAATCTTAAAGTGGAACTTTGGAGCTTTGAATTGGTTACCTGTTTAAACCTGTCTTTAATATCATAGATATCCTCTAGTTTAACCACTGGTTTCGGTATTGAGTTTTCTTCCTGCTTTTCCTTCATTTGAAGGCCATGATCACTTTCATCAATGATTTGATCATCGTAGGACTTGTCAGAAGTCAAGAAATTTAAGATGTCTTCATCGTGATTGAACACTCGCCAATTGGTGATATTGTCAGGAATTTATGGTCTAAAAATTAACTCTACTGAAAATCTATCTGGGTTGTAATCTTCGGAAGGTAGGAGTTTAGAAGCAACATTGGCTAGCAAGTCAGCTGCTGCATTCTGGGATCTAGGGATAGGAGAAATATTGAATGCTAAAAATTGAGATGTAAGTTCCTGGACCAAGGACTGATAGTGCTTGAGATGACTAGAAAGAAAATGAATTGTATTTCTAACTTGTTTTATGACAATATCTGAATCACCAAACACTTTCAAATATTGAACTTTAAGACCAATAGCTTTATATAGTCCTTGAACTAAGGCCTCATACTTAGCTGTATTATTTGTGCATTCGAATTCCAACCTACGAGACAACATAGTTTTTTCTCCCTCAGGGCTAACTAAAATACACCCTGCTCCTGATGCTTCATTGGATTTAGATCCGTCAAAGTATAGTGACCAAATTAAAGAATTATCAACAATTTTATTTACAGTGTTCTCAGCAATATTAACACATCTTGATCTATCAGTTTGTGAAAAATTATTTACTGAGAAAGGAGAGGTTGGGCAGTATAATTGCCAAAGAATGATTCGGAAGAGTAATTCCCCAAAATATTATTATTAAATGCTATTGGTTGATTTTCCTGTTGAAATTCAGTGACAGTATGGGTCATATGTTTCTCCCGATTGATTTTAATTTGATTTGGCTTTCCCTTGTAGGGTAGCCACATATGGGACCAATCGGTAGAAATATAACCATGGAGTTTCTCAGACTAATCCCTACTCAAGATTAAACCATAAAACTCAGGTATATCAGCAATTAAGATATCAATTCTCTGAACTACTCGTGGATCAGCTGATAACCTAATAGTTACAGAGTTGATTTCCCCTAAAACCTGGACCTTGGTTCTATCCAACTGCACAATGTGAATTGCAAACTTTTGGGGCTCAATGTTCAGTTTGGAACAAACTGAAGCTGGCATTATATTAGAGGATGCCCCTGAGTCAATCAAACAATTGTGTAGGTTTCGATTATATATCTCATAGGTTAAGAGGAAATGGGGAGTATGAGAATTTGATCTGTCTCCAATTAAAATCGTATCAGTAGCTTCAATCCTACCAGAAGGTGGTTGACCTGAATCATTTGTAGCTTTAGCACTAGGAAGAGGCGAAGAAGGCACTGCATTTAGTTCCTTAAGAAGCAATTTCTGCTGATGTTTTAGTTTCCTAAGTTCAAACATGGTGATGTTTGCCTTTGTCTTATTCATATCATCAACAATATTGTAATCCATTGAATCTGATACTACCAACATTTTAGATGTTGAAGGTATATTTGAGGATGATGGTTGGTTTTGAGGTAATTGTGCGGTCAGCTTCTTTGTGGGTACCTTTTCCTTTGTAGTAGTAGTACCTGCACTTCTTTTCTTTGAACTTGCCTAAACAGGTTCAGGGGCACCTTTACTCCTGGTAGTCACAGGAAAAGCTTCTTGTTCATTTTCTGTATTGGAGTTAGGTAATATGAAGTCCCACATTCCATGGCATTTGACAACTTCCTCTTCTTCGAGTTCATCGGATGGTGAAATTGTTTCATCTTCTTCTTCCTATTCAGGATCTGAGTCTGCATTAGATATAACATTTGGTGGTTTTGACTTAGGTTTCTTAAAATTCCTAAATGGTTTCTTTGTTGAAATTTCTGCTACTTGTTTTTTGATTTCAACCATTTCATTTGACATTGTTTTGAGGACCTTTTGTAGACCCTCCATATCATATGGATCTTTAAGGGTTTTCTTCTTTGAATCATATTTAAAAGAAACTTTTTTGGATTTCCTATCTTCGAGAGCAACTTTCTTTTCTAAAGCAATAATACGTTTCTCTACAGCAAGCGCTTCTTTCATGTTTTCGGCTAAAGTTGGTTTTGCAGCCCTATCTACAAAAATGACTATATTTGAAGGTAGGGTTGTTATATACCACTCGCTTCTGATTTGCTCACTTGGCTTGGA
>APFE031032840.1:162403-203575 GCA_000404065.3 Pinus taeda | reverse complement strand
GACAGCTGTTCAAGCGCTGATGCTGGCCTGACATCAGCACTGACAATCCATCGGAAGGTATCGTTCACCCAACTAAGCGTGTCCGATATCCGTCCGATCTTGGTGCTTCTCTCTCCGCCGTTTGATTTCCTGGAAACTGTCCGCCGGTTAAAGACTTTACAAGTACGTACGGGGCCTGTTAAAAGTTAATGAGGCGTGGACCATATCCCATGCCTTATGATAAATACACTGTCATGTTTTGGTAATGTGTTAAATGTTCTACGGCGAAGTTATTATGGTGTATGGGCCGAAACCATATGGTAAGTTTTTTTTTAATATTTTTTTAAAAGGCGTTGACCCCAATTTTTGTTATGTGAAAGAAAAAGCACACGGGGATTGAAAAATATATGTGTAATGGGCATTGTAAAAAAATAGAGATGAAGTGTGGGTAATATAATTTGCATATGAAAAAAAACACAGGGGGTCTGCAGAACCCGTGAAAAAAACCAGAGAGTTAAATTTTGAAATGCAGGGAATGCACAGAAGTGCATGAATATTTGTGGTCTGTAATGAAAAAGGATTTTATGCAGCTGGGTAAAGTTTTCTTTGTCTTTGTAATGTAAAAAGCAAAGTTTGCACAGCAGTGCAAAAGGAGAAGTAAATGAAAAACAGTAGCTTGTTTTGTTCCAAATCCATGATTGTTTCACACACGTGAAAAGGTAAATCTGTAACTCCCTGTAATTTTGTTTTCACACAGCAGTGAATGTAAATGAAATATTTACACACAGTGGTGTAAAATTTCATAGGAGGCAGAGTAAATGTTTTGGTTAATCCCTCTGAGTGAAAGAGGATGAATATGTAAATGTTTTGCTTAAATGAATGGAAATTTTATGGTGGTGAAATACTCTGTCCTGTGTAATTATTTTTAAAAGACTTCTCTGTGTAAAAAATCTTGGAGCAAAGGAAACAGAGCATAGCCTCTGTGTTTTATATTTTGATGGTTTTGGTATTTTCCCATCTCCCAAACATAAAAAAAAAATACCCAACAAATCACGTCGAATCCTCCGAGACTCGGATTGTTAGCCGGAGAGTCTTTCTCGGCTACGAACTGGCCGGCTATGGAGTCGATAAGAACGGAATCATCGCATCCCTGAATGTGAAGAAGCTCCAATTCAGTATTTCAAAAGCATTTACATTGTAATAGCTCAGAGGAGTACATTATAAAAAGTAACTCAGATACCGACCCTGACAAAACAATCGTGGAAATGCAAACGTATAAGCTTAGCGGCTATTTCAGGAGAGCTATGGAATGCGCTGCTAACCACCGCAAACACAATGGGTTCCGCCGCTGGACAAATATATTTGTAATAGCCCACTGCAAGGTTGTCGCTTACTGCAGCCCTAGCAAAGGCACAGAATACTACGGTAAATAGTGCAGCCTTACGGAACAGAGCCTCCGCCATTTCACCTCCCTAAACACTGACATCATGAGAACACCAGAAAATGAAGTTATTTCAATCATTAGTTTTCTTACAATTATAAAACCCATAAACCTCAATCAACAAAGCCTGAAAGATTATCTATGGGCGCGGATGTTCTATAACCTTGGATGACACCAGGGAGTTGATCCTTCCCTGAGCTAGTAACTGAAATCCTGAGATGGGAGATAACAGGAGTCAAGTTCGTTACTGAATACCTGAGAATCATGTATGTGATGCTAGGTATTTATAGATTTATATACAGTATTTGGTTCCATGAATCATGTCAGTTCTCTTCAAATTGTATATATTCGAAAACCTACTAGGCTTTTCTCACGATAACTGAGTCGGGTTGTCCTGTCTCTGACAAAAATTTAAAAACTAAAAACTCTACTTTGTATCAAAATATATAATACTATAGCTTTATATCAAAGATATAACGTGGCGACGTGTATTCTCTAATTCTTTTGAAAGATACGCCAGAGACTCTTATCCCCCTTCTTTCATCGAAATTAAATATACATTCCGGATGGCCACACGAAGGCTTCTAAGTTGTTGGGTTGTCCCATATCTAATATGGCATTCCTTAGCACTAAAGCCATCTCATTTGCAAATTTTGAAAAAAGGAGCACCAGACTTTTTCTTCAGAGAGAACGTGGCGGCGGGGTTTTTATCATTCTCTTTGAAGGAACATTCGAAAGCTTTTAATTTGTAAATATGTTTGATTGTCTTAGGTTTGGTAGATTTAGGGCTGTAATAAATTGTATACGTAACATTGTTATAGCGTGTGATTAGCTTGAAATGTTTATCCAAAGCTGTTAAATTTCGGGCACTAATTTCAAAAGCCATCGTATATACTAAATATGCAGTGAAATGTCCCATTTCTCGACACCTTCCTATTTAATGATATAAATTGTTCGGATTGAACACCCAACTCAGGACTTGCTACGCTGCGCCGTGTTATCAGCCAGTGCCGTCGCCACGTTTTATTTAGTATTCAAGATATTACAATTTGTGGCCGGGCATGTATTGCCTATAGCATAAAAAGTGGAGAACAATTGAACGGATCACGCTGCTACTAAGTCAAAGCTCCATGCTCGAGTGCGCTAGCTGCTCGATTTTATCGATTATTGACTTAACAACCATGTAGGCTGCTCACTATAACAAGGCTGGAAGCCGGCTAGATAATTGTTATATTTAGATGTATTACTCTGGACAAGGAATCTGTCATTGTGCATGGAGAATCTGAGATTTATGTTGGGTCGTAGGATTTTGCGGGATACCACGAGACTTTTCTTCTTGCCTTAATGTCTACTACATTGCTTCCAATTATGTTCTTGCCTTAATATCTACTATATTGCTTGCAATTATGTAATCATGGAGTAATACTTAATAACTTGGTTGCAGACAATGTTATTAGTATCTGCGATTACAGGATTCTAACTATCGATCTTGTTAATTTGCAAATTAACTTGAGAATAAATAAATATATAGTATATAATATATATATATGAATTTATACATTATATTTAATAAAAATTATTAAGAGTAAATTAAATCAATAACATAGAAGCAAAATAATAAATCCAGATCCGGTTAATTTGCAATTTTAACTTGAGAATAAATATATATATATATATATATATATATATATATATAATTTTTTTATACATTATATTTAATAAAAAAACTATTAAGAGTAAATTAAATCAATAACATAGAAGCAAAATAATAAATCCAAAATCAATCAAATTAACTATGAATTAAACAAGTCTGATATCTCTATGTATTGGGTTGGTGAATAAATTGAATGTTTCATTATAATTTAATGAAATGTTTTATTACAACTCCTCAATATGTTTCATATGGTTTGCAACTATGTATTATTTAATATGGTGGTGTAAAAGGATATAAAAAAAACAAAAAGAAGTTACTTAATTAGTAATGAATATTTTGAGAGGCTTTGTTTTTAAATTAATAATTATTGCATTGTTTTAAAAATTAGTATGGATTAATATAAGTATGGACCTCTTTATCTCCTTAGATTCATGGTTTTGCACATGTAATGTATGAATAAATTCAATTTCTTGAAAATCTTTATGGTCACTTAGATAGTGCACATTATTTTAAATTTGTAAATTAAGCCACTTAAAATGCAAATTTCAACAAATATTTATAAATTTTAGACAGATTTTATACAAAAATATAAACTAAAAATAAAAACTAGTTAAAAAATTTTAATCATAATTTTTTTTTCAATTACTTTATATTATATATGTATAGTCTTTAGCTATAATAATTATTGACATTGAAATTGTTTATCTAAGAAATATTTTATTATAATAATTTTATAACATTAAATAAATTTCTTGATTATAAATATATTTTAAATATATGAAATTTACACCTTGCTATTGAAATATTTATGTTGAAAAATACAACTTATTATTTTTACTATTTTTAAAAATACAATATCATATTATATTAAAATTTTAATGAATTTTAGTGAGTTAAGCATATTTCTTTTATTAAAAGTTCATTAAATTTTCTTATTTCTAATTCTTTCTTCTATTTGAGCATTGAAATATTTTCTAATGATGAACATTAAAAAAAATATTTTTAAGTGTGTGTATTTTGAAATATATAAGTTAATATGAATGTTCAAATAGTTTATTTATGCAATGAAATATTATTAAAAACTATACAAATTATGGATCTTCTCACAAAAATGAAAATGTTAGATATTTATTTCCTTATTGTTAATGTATTATCTCTTTACAGTTAGCCAAGATGCTTTGCAACCTAATATTAGAGAGATGTGTAAGTGTTAGGGGTAAGTAAGGAAGATTGTATGTCAACATTTTTGAAATATTTTATTTTACTTTAATTCTATAACATATATTAAATTTAATTTAGAAGTAAAAATATATAGGCCAGATGTAGTAGTCTACAATAATTACTTTGTAATTATATTCAAATTTAATTACTTAATACTTAAAATAAAAACTTAATACTTAAAATAAATTTACAACATAACAATATTCATAATCATTGATATTCACCCCATTTTACCATGGATATAATTAACTTGTAAATACATTTGTTACTACATACCCTAAAAACATAATTCATTTCAAAATCAAAATATCTTATTTAATTAAGAAATTTAAATTAATTATAAAAGGAAAAAGAATGAGGAAAATATTTTCATGTCACCTATAAATTTTTACTTAGTTAAATAAAATAAAATAAGAAAGATGAATGATTATAATTATCAATAAAACATTTTGACTTGGCCAAATTACATAATAATAAAAAAACACAAAATTAACAATTATAATTAATAAGAAAACCCATCTAAATCCATGTTAACTATGAATCTACAAAAGTAGAGAAGTATCAAATCTCTTGAGATGTAAACCATTTTTAGGGTGAAAAGAGATTTGATCCCTCTTAGGGTTTGGTAGATCCATAGTTAAGAATCATTTAGGCTAGTTGATATAAAATTACCTTAGATATAATGGATATGGAAATATTTTATTTATGGCTAAGAGTGAAAGTGACATTTTTATACATTTTTTAAGTCCTATATTGAAATTATACATCTCATCATGCTTCAAATTAATGAAAATTGATTCTAGAATATGTCAAATTTTATTCCTAGACATTTGAACTCAAGAGCTTTTGGGTTAGGGATCCTCAAACTTCAATCCAACATCCTTTATGTGTAGCAATGGACTCAAATACTCATTAGTACCCCAAATCAAAACAATGCATAGGTCTCCCTTGCTCGAACCACACTAGACTAGGGACAACCTCTTTTTTCCCATCATGAGGTGGGGTGTTGCGACCTCACTATCCTCTCAAGCATCAAATGTGCTTAGGGCCCCAACTAGTTCCTTTGTTGTATTTCCCTCAACATCATAACTTCACTAGGCTCTAACTTTTGGGTCCCATAATGATTCGAGGGTCAACCCCTTTTCTTGCATCACCTTCTTTTTAGTCCTAATGGCATAGGGGACCCGATCCAAATCCTCCCTTTGTTCAGATGTCTTGGCACCACTTGCACCTAAGACCTCATTTCTTGTAGGTCTTATGTCAACTCCTCTGTATTTCTTTCCATTCTTGTGAAAGCACATTGGACTATAGCATTTGTGCAATGTCTACCTTTTTGTGACCTCCTCCCCTTTGTTAACAATTATGACTAAAAATGACTCTTGCTAGGTTTATTTCATCCTTCAACAAATTGAAAATAAGAAGATACAATAGGTTCAAGAATGCACAGGGACATAAAAGAAAGGTACATGATGCAACCTCCCATAGGACGACCGCCTTTCTTGGCTTGATTCTACATTGAAATGGATACCCTTCCTTGACGTAATTTTTACAAGGAATTGGCCACATCCTAACATACTTGTAGGCTTTCCATTTTAAAAATAAAGAAAATAAACCCTAAAAGATATGAAGAATCTCATCCTTTGAAAGCTCATTCCATCTAAAGTATTACAAGGATTACCAACTCTTTATCATGACGATTGGTCTGCATGCATTGCCTCCTTGCGATGCCATTTCTGAGACTTAGTTCATGACTAGCGATGATCCAGATTTGGCAAATTTGTTAATACAATCGGCCTTTTGGATGTCTCCAGAGCTAGTTGTTGGGTTAGTTTGGGTTGCCCTTCCTCCTCTAGGATGGTGGTTCCATCTCTTGTGCAACCTCCCTTGAGAATAAGCTCTCTCCCTTATTTCATGGAGACTCCTTCTCCTATAAAATCACTCACCATTGCTATGATCTGCTAGTTCTTTAGTTTGGAAGTGGTGCTGATTCTTTTGAGTTTAGTAGATAGCTTTGGTGTGAGTGTGACAAGTGTGTAATTGCTAATAGTTTGCTCAGAGGTTTTGGAGTGCCTTAACCTTGTATTAAAGCTTGTGAGTGAGAGAGAGATTTTGTCTAGGAGACCCATTCTTGAGAGTGAATGCTTGAGGAAACAGATTGGCTAGACCCTTCGAGAAGGCTTGCGACATCAAGACTTGGTTGTAAGCTTTTCTCTTGATTCATTTTAATACAATCAATGATGATTTCCTATATCTTGTGTATAATTTACTTGATATCTTATGATTTATTGACTTTATAAGTAAATAGATCATTGTTGTTCTCCGTTACGTGCTCTATTGTTTTCTTGTGGTGTTTCAAGTTGACTGCTCATTGAGGAGAAAGAAACGGAAGCTGGAACAGCGCAATGGAACTTCACCAACCACCAGTTTGAGGTAGGCCTCCAACAATGACTATTTAAGGGAATCAATTGTTGTTTTTTCTTTGCTATGACTAGACCCACTCTAGGGCTAGAGGGGTTGCCTCTGTCCGTAGAGGGAACACTTTCCTACTTCACAAGTTGGCGATTCTTGGGGAGTCCTTTATATGTTTTTTCTCTTATTTTCTTTTGTTTGGTTTTGATTTAGTGTCTCTTGAATTTTGGGGTTAAGCCACCAGTTTTTTGGGTTATCTGGGTCAATTTGGGAATTCCCCTTACTGTCTGGAATAATAGTCTGGTGTTTGTTTGGGTGTTTTCACTTGTTTTTCCTTATTTTCGAGCTCGTCACTAAAAAAATCTTGACAGTCATGACGACGTCACCCTATCTCTATTTTGTAAACCTGTGCATCATTGAATCCTGTCGTAAAGTCGCAACGATTCCTGAAATTGACACGTCGTGGAAGATAGGTGTACTGTTGTGATGACGTCGCTTTCCTACAATGACTATTGGTTTATCATCACTAGTTGTTGGTTTTTATACCCACGACGATTCCTATGTAAGTTGTTTTTATAGCTTCACCTCCTGAATTCACTAGTCTTATTTCTCCCTTGTTGTTTTCCTCTTGACCATCAGCTTGTCTTAATTGCTTTTAGTTAGAGGAACTATCTCTTTGGTTTCATTGAGTGAATCTTGTGATTTAGGCCTTGTGACCTAGCTCTTTCAAGTTTTTGAATCATTCATCTGGGTTGCTTGTCTATCCAAGGTTCATTCGCAACCATATTATTGATTTTTCTTAAGGCTTTTTCGTTGCTTGTTTCTTGCTAGTTGATTTTTAGTGTCGATTATTGAACCAATTTTTGATATTGATTTGACTTCTTCACTACCAAGCATAGATCAAAATTGCTTGAATCGATCAATTTACACTTGCTTGTTTGTCTCTTTAAATTCAAAACAATCAAAATCAAAAGATTGCATTCATTTAGTATACGAAAGTGAAAGTACATTTTCATTTCAAATTTTCATGTTTGAGAAATTTGAAAGCGAACTTTAAATCTATCATTAGTAGTATCTATGCACTGTAGGATTGGTGTGTTAATGCATTGTGTTTCTTAGCACTGGCATTTGCTCGTCTTGGTTTTGTCTTGATTTGGGAATGAACTTTCTACCTTTTTATAAGTAGGTGTTCATTGAAATGAAAGATGCTTTACTCATTGTAGTTGCATCCTAGGGTTTTTGATATACATACGGTAGGGTCTAGAAATTGAAACCTAATTCAAGATCAACTCTAAAATGAACTGAATGAACTTAACAATGTATTGGAACTTAACACACATTATTTAGAGGTCTAGGCTAGAGATGTGCTCTAGCGTCGTTAAACCTATCCACTATTACTTTCACTTAAGGTTGGGTGATTCCTCCTTCTATGACTCAATAATTTCTAGTACGGACTTGTGCTCCTAGCACCGTCGAGTATATATTGGGAGACCCCACTAGGTTGTCATCCTACATCCATAAGAAGTCGTGTCCGCTGCCTTACAAACCGTAAAGCACCTAACACAACATTTGGGAAGATTGACTACCGTACAGAAAGTCCTTTGTCATTTTTTCTTTCATTTGATCACCAAGGTGTATATGCAGTTTGACGGGTTGTTTGGTAAACCTTTTTGCCTAGGTCTCCAGAGTAGTCACTTTCATTCCTTTTCAACTCCTTAAAAGAAAAGTTCCGTCTGAGCACTTGTCCTTTCAGGCTCATTAAACCTTGGAAGAGATAGAGTCACCTTTTCATCCTTTTCTTGACCCTTGAAACATGAAAAGGTCCAATTTTGTTCCTGTGTCATAAAATTTACCACCTACGAAATATTTTTGGTAATTGTTTGAGTTCTTGGTTATAGTACGAGTGTTCTTTAGGCTCGTTCCTGATGGTAGCTTTCCCCAAGTCTACTGGCCAAGTTCCTCACCCGGATGGAAATCCTAGTCCATTTCTGCCTTTTGGAAATATCGGTGCTCCGTACATGGGAACATTGTCTTTGCCTAGGTTAACCATCGATCTTCCCATTTGGTTGTTTTCAACCTCAGTGGTCCCAAGCGTCATGACTTTTGTTCCACCGTCTCCTTCGTCTAAATCACAACAGGTTTATTCCAAGTTTGAGCCTGTGCCTTCTTCCCCTGTTTCTTCACCTTCATCCCCTCCTTCGCCTAGTGAAAGTTTCACATCTAGTAACCAAAAGACTAAGAAGAAGAAGAGGAAGGTGAAGAAGAAGATGTCCCATAAGCGCGAGCTCACCCAAGCAGCTAATGCTCCAAGTACATCTCATATCAGAACACCTTCTGATTCTCAACAGAAGGTTAAATTTCCTTGTAAGTTGTGCAAGGGTGACCATCTTCTTTGTGATTGTCCTGGCATTCCTAGGATATTAGAAGTATGGTCAACAATCTGGCTCATCCCTCATTATCCTTTGAAGCTCATATCAATGTTCAATCCTCAATTGGCAGTGGTAAGAAGAAAGGAAATATTCAATTCCCCTGTAGGCTATGTGAACGAAACCATCTCCTTCACCTTTATCCGCTCATGGATAAAGCTTCTGTTGTTTTGGAAAGTCCTACAGCTTCTTCACCTCCACTTCTAGTTGGTTATCAGAGGCTAACTTCAGACCCTCTCCAGGTCGACAAAGAGATTAATTTAGATTCTTCTCTTTTCCATCCTCCTTTTCCAGAACTTGGTTGTTCTCAGCTCATTCTTGACCAACTATTGGTCAGAAAGAGTGTTCGACTTTAGCTCATTTTTCACACTTCGTGGATTGTACTGGCAGTACCTTGAGATCCATTGAAATTATTGGTGGTTTCTCTCGCGCTTTATAATGGTTTTCATTATTGACTGGTAATCAAGCGAATTTCTATCATGCTCGACTTCAGCACATCTATTCGCATGATAAAATTTGTACTAAGATTAGTTAGGGTTTCGAGGCCATGAACTAAGCTTACATATGTTCAGGTTGCATGGATTGGTTTGTGATTACATACATGACCCTTTGATTGGATGGCTATGACCATACTTGAGTTTTCATCGATGGCTGTGACCATACCTTTGTCATTTTATATGGTCTTATCAACTGGGTGGCTACGTCCATACAACAGACCAAGTTTCATATGTCTTTTCGATGGATGTGCCCATGCCTAAACTACATGTATTTCACTATCAAAGATATCAGTTGTAATTATACCTGCATGTTCTTTGTGGTAGTGTTCCAGTCTAGTTATGGTTTCGTAAAGAATGTCACCCCTCCCACTCTCTCGGGCTTCATGCTTTAGGGGGCATTTGTTACACATCACTATCCTCATCTTAGTCCCTCTATTGTGTCATGTATCGAATGAACATGTTCATGTCTTCCTACTTATGCAAAAATATTAAGCAAATGCCCTCTGATGCTGCAAGTTGACCCTTGTTCCATAAGTTTTTGCCTCATCTTGAGTAAGCCATTAATATACTCAACAATCCCTTGTCATAAATAGTCTCATTGCAACTCCATCATAGGTGTGCATGTGTTTCCGATGATGGTCAAATTTTAGGGCCTAGTGCGAGGCTCCTAGCTATTTATCGTGATGATTGGTCTGCATGCATTGCCTCCTTACAATGCCATCGCTGAGACTTAGTTCATGACTAGTGACGATCCAGATTTGGCGAATTTGTTCAAAAAGTCGGCCTTCTGGATGTCTTTAGAGTTGGTTGTTGGGTCAGTTTGGGTCAGCCTTCCTCCTTTGGGATGGTGGCTCTGTCTCTTATGCAACCTCCCCTGAGGATAAGCTCCCTCTCCCTCATTTCATGGAGACTCCTCCTCCTATAAAATTACTCACCGTTGCTACGATCTACTAGTTCTTTAGTTGGGTAGTGCTGCTAGTTCTTTTGAGTTTAGTAGATAGCTTTGGTGTGAGTGTGACAAGTGTGGAATTGTTGATAGTTTTCTAAGAGGTTATGGAGTGCCTTAACCTTGTATTAAAGCTTGTGCGTAAGAGAGAGATTTTGTCTGTTTGGGAGACCCATTCTTGAGTGTGAATGCTAGAAGAAACATACTGGCTGGACCCTTCGAGAAGGCTTACGATGTCAAGACTTGGTTGTAAGCCTTGCTCTTGATTCATTTTAATATAATCAATGATGATTTCCTATATCTTATGTATAATTTACTTGATAGCTTATGATTTCTTGAATTTATAAGTAAATAGATCATTGTTGTTCTCGGTTACATGCTCTGGTTTTTTCTTGTGGTGTTTCAGATTGATTGCTCATTGATGAGAAAGAAATGGAAGCTGAAGCAGTGCAACGAAACTTCACCAACCATCGGTTTGAGGTAGGCCTCCAACGATGACTATTTAAGGGAAAATTTGTCTTTGTTTTGAATAGACCCACTCTAGGGCTAGAGGGGTTCCCTCTGTCCATAGAGGGAACACTTTCCTACTTCACAAGTTGGTGACTCAACTAGGGAGCCCTTTGTATGTTCTTTCTCTTGTTTGCTTTTGTTTGGTTTTGATTTAGTGTCTCTTGAATTTTGGGGTTAAACCATTATTTTTAGAGATTGGCTTAGGTTCTTCTCTTATCCATCCTCCTCTTTCCGAGCATGGTTGTCCTAAGCCTATTCCAGACCAACCATTGGTCAGAAAGAGTGTCAACTTGGATTCACCACCAGTGGTTCACTCTATTCCCGATGAGCATCATGATTATACTACTCATGTTTTTCTCGTCTCGTCAGATTCTTTTGAGTCCGATAACGACCCTCCTATCCCAACTGATCAAGAGAGTCCTTATTCGATTCCTATAGGGCATGGGGGCAATCATATGATACCCCCACCAAGTAGTTTTGTCGTTTCCTTCGAATGGAGTCACTTGATTGCTTTCTGCCTTCCATCCTATGTGCCTTTCTAGATTACAGTACATGCCTATGATAAGGAAGTACCTGGCACTGTCTTGGATGAGGGTGCATCAGTTAGCCTCATGCCTTTCACTACTTCGAAAGCTTTGGGCTGCCCACAGCTTGTGCTAGTCACGCAGATCTGTTGGCATTTGACGAAGGAACCAGTGTATCTTTAGGGATCCTTCCGAAGTTCCCTATTACTTTGGGAGGCAAAATCGTCTATATAGACGTGATGGTTGTCCAAGGTGATTTAGATTTTAGTCTTCTCCTTGGCCGTGATTATATTTATGCCATGGGGGCTCTTGTTTCTTCAATTTTCCATGTGGTTTGTTTTCCGCACGATGGAAGAATGGTGACTATTGATCAATTGTCATTCTTTAGTCACCTAGTGCCTCCTATACCACCATCATCCCCTCTTAGTTCTTTTTCGCAAGCAGTACCTTCCTTACCATAGGTCAATTATGTGGTTACCCGTTCCATCTCCGCCTCTACTGATGATCATGTAGATGGTCTCATACATCATGTACTGGGGGCATTGGAACCTAATCTGTCATTGGTGTCTAATGACATTTGTTCCTCCCGAAGTGTGCTTCTTCCATGCGGTGAAGATCTCTTGGGAGCCATGTTTTCATACGGCCTATGAACCGAAGCATCGAGGATAGTTCTGATCTTGTGTCAACCTCGTTAAAAAATGAAGCAAGGGCCTGAGGATAGTTCTTTTCTTGTGTCGACATCGTTAAAAAATGAAACAAGTAGTCCCAAGGAGAGTTATTGTTCCTGTGTCAACGTCGTTAAAAATGAAACAAGGATCATGGAGCATAGTTCTTTGTCTTGTGTCAATCTCGTTAAAAAATGAAACAAGGAGTCTTGAGGAAAGTTCTTGATCTTGTGTCAACCTCATTAAAAAATGAAACAAGGGTTATGAGGATAGTCACTGTGTCAACCTCATTAAAAAAAAATGAAACAACTCCTTTTCCAAATCGATTCTTTGATTAAGATCTTGTGAAATCCAAGATCTCGAAAGTGAACCTTCATTCCATCCACCTCGTTGAATGCAATGAAGCTTGGGGGCATGTACCTCAATTTGCGTTATTATGCTGGGGGCATGTGAACTGACAACAAGCATAGTTTTTCATTTCAAGCTTGTGTAAACATGAAACTGAATCCAAGCAGAGTTCTCCATGGTTCCAGCTTGTGTAAACATGAACCCATACCCGATTTACTTCTCGTGATTGCCATTTTTATCCGCTAAATTATGCTAGATGAGTCTTGGTTGTTTCATTCCATCACCACCATCTCTTTGGCCGATCATATGCTTTCACTTGGTTTTTCTTCCTTTCCTAAGGAACCGCAACGATGAGTGGTTTTATTAGCTAGCTTCTTGACCATTACATGTCTTGAGTAGTTCCACCATTGTCGAAACCAGTTGCTACCCTTTACACCACTCGTTCCTCCAGGACGAGTCTCCTTTAAACTCTTATCTGACTCGTAAAAGATGAAAAGATTGCTGAGTATTTTTCCCTTTTTGACTCATTAAAGAGAATAAAAATGGAGGTCTGCTTTAAGCTCTTTTCTAACCATTTAAAGACGAAAAGATTTTCGAGTTTTCCTTTTTGACTCGTTAAATGGAATAAAAAGGCGATCCACTTTCAGCTCTTTTCTGACCATATAAACGTGAAAAGATGGCCAAGCTTTTGTCATTTCAAGATCATTTTTGGTTATGAAACTTCATGTCACTAATCGCTTTTTTACTTTTTTAGATCAAGAACACTAATTAAAAAAAGTACTCCTTAGTTGTAATGGTCAAGTAGTTATCTCGATTAATGTTTTCTACTTTTTCGGGCTCGAGGGAAACAAATTTACGAAAAAGGATGCCTCAGGAGTTTTCTTTTCCATGTCTTTTTCAAACTCTCAAAACATGAAAAGGACTCCAGGTTTTCCCTATGTCAAACTCATTAAACCTTGACAACATTGGGCTCATCACCATGACGAGACTCGAGCTTCTCCTCCCTAGGGCTCGTTAAACTATACTAGGTTGGATTCGTTCGATGGTCAAACTTATATCACGAGCATATACTATACCCTTCAAGCTTGTTTTTCAAAAATAATTGGGGTACTAGCCAGCAATGGTGGGGGAAAATTTGGAAGTTGTCATTGGTTACCTACAGTAGCTAGTTACTCTTGAACATCGGCACTTTTGCTCTTTGTCAGGTTAGGATATCCTCACATCGTCATTGGCCTTCCAGGTTTCTGGGTTATCATTTTGCCTCATTCCATCTGATCCATGTTGTATCTGTCAGACCTCTGATCCCTTAATACCAAAATGTTGCCACATTCCATAATCGTGTCGCTGATATCTTTAAGAGTATAATGTTTCTCCAGTTCACACCCTTACCTTTTCTTCTGATGCTCTGTTTCACCATGTACCACTTGTCCCTTATCCCGCGTCATTAATGGGGGAAACATTATGGCCCTCTTGCAATGGATCATCTTCTGTTGACACCAGCTCGTTATCCAAGACATTGATCTAGAGATCCCCTTTCGTACCTTGGAGCTTACATGCCTCAACAACAAGTTCTTCATGCCTGATGATAGACTATCATCATTGGTCTTCGATTGGGTGATTCTACAAGTGTTCAACTTCAGCTCATTTTTCACACTTCATGTATTGTACTGGTAGTAGCTTGAGAGCCATTGGCATTACTGGTGGTTCATCTTGCGCTTGTTAACGGTTTTCATTATTGACCAGTAATCAAGTGACTTTCTATCATGCTCGACTTTAGCACATCTGTTCACATGATAGAATTTGTACTAAGATCGATTAGGGTTTTGAGGCCCCGAACTAAGCTTACATATGTTCGGGCTGCGTGGATTGTTTCGTGATTACATACATGACTCTTTCATTGGATGGCTGCAACCATACTTGAGTCTTCATGGATGGCTGCGACCATACCTTTGTCATTTTATATGGTCTTATCAGCTGGGTGGTTGCGTCCATACCATAGACCAAGTTTCATATGTCTTTTGAATGGCTGTGCCCATGCTTAGACGACATGTATTTCACTATCAGAGATATCAGTTGTACTTACGCTTGCAGGTTATCCATGGTGGTGTTCCAGTCTGGTTATGGTTTCATAAAGCATTTCACCCTTTCCACTCTCTCGGGCTTCATTCTTTAGGGGGCATCTGTTACACAGTAATTTGTTACTGTCCTCATCTCAGTCCCTCTGCTGTGTCATGTATTAAATGAACATGTTCATATCTTCCCACTTATGCGAAAAGATTAAGAAAATTCTCTTTGATGCTGCAAGTTGACCCTTATTCCATAAGTTTTTTCCTCATCACAAGTAAGCCATTAATATACACGACGATCCCTTGTCATAAACAGTCTCATCGCGACTCCGTCGCAGGTGTACACGTGTTTCCCGTGACGGTCAAATTTTAGTTCCCAATGGGAGGTTCCCAACTCCTTATCGCGACGATTGGTCTCCATGCATTGCCTCCTCGCAATGCTGTCACTGATACTTAGTTCATGACTGGCGATGATCCAGATTTGGAAAATTTGTTCAAACAGTTGGCCTTCTAGATGTCTCTAGAGCTGGTTGTTGGGTTAATTTGGGTCGCCCTTCCTCCTCTAGGATGGTGGTTCCGTCTCTTGTGCAACCTCCCTTGTGGATAAGCTCCCTGACCCTCATTTCATGGAGACTCTTTCTCCTATAAAATAACTCACCATTGTTATGATTTGCTAGTTCTTTTGTTGGGCAGTGCCACTCATTCTTTTGAGTTTAGTAGATAGCTTTGGTGTGAGTGTAACAAGTGTGGAATTGCTGATAGTGTGCTAAGAGGTTGAGTGCCTTATGTTGGAAATAATACTGAGAGGGGGGGGTGAATTAGTATTATCACATTAATAAAACTTTTTCATTTCCATAACCAGATTCATATATGCTACTTCCACAACTTCTTATGATTAAGTTAATTGATCTTCAATGAGTGCATTAGAATATTATCAACCATATTATCAGTTAACAGATGCAGTAACATAGAATAGTTCATCACACATAAGGCACACACATGAAAACCATGATATAAGGTGGAAACCCAATGCGGGAGAAAACCACCTGCTGCAAGTCATCTCAATCTTCTTCTTAATAAGAAAATCCTTTTACAATATTTTGTACTGGTGCAGCCTTATACCAGTACGGGAGCTACAACCCCCTTTGCTCTTGTACTAGCCGATCCATTTACTAGTACGCAAGCTACTACCTGCTACAATGCTCCAAAGATTTCCTTTAGCTCTTGTACTAGCTTAGATACTAGTACGTAGGTGCTGACCTACAATCTTCTCTCCTCCAGGTACCACGTTTCATCAATTTTCATACTGGATACACTGAAGCACAACACATAAACTGAAAGGCCACGTTTCATCCAATTTTCATACTGGACCCAATAACCACATTGAAGCTCATAATCAAACAACCTTCTGAATTACCCAAGCACTAGATCAATATATATAAAAGTGAGTCATCAACCAGATCTAGTCAATCAGATCACATAAAGATGAGCTATTAAGAACCTGATCCATTCATCCATCAATGTACAAACATTTAATCAATCACCTCTCAGACTGCTGTTACCAGAACATGATATCAGCCATCAGACATTACTTCAAAACCCAGATCACAGCAATGATGAACAAGCACAGCTAAATAGATCTCAAGAGAAGTACGCAGCTTCACCCATATAATGCCTGCGTACAAGTACGCACTGTTTGCAACTGATTCCCTGCATACGTGCGCACTGCACCTCACAGACTCCCTGCATACGTGCGCTTTGTGTCCAATCAATTGCCTACGCCCCTCCGCAACTGCAGTGCTTCTACTCCTGCGTATCTGCGCACCTGCAACATTTCTGTGCCTACGTATCTCAGCACTTTTCGTTCGCTGGACCTGCGTACTTCCGGGTATAGATAATTTCAAGACTTCAAGAATGACCCAGACTGTCAGATCTACAGATCTGAACATGCGCCGAGGAGATAACAACCCATTAGTAGATCTGACTTGTAGTTCTCATGTTTCTCCTTGATTTATATCCAGCTATCTCTCATAACCCATCACTAGAATTTCAGATCTAGCTTCTTAAGATATTCAACCCAAAAGCACACCTAAGCCAAATGATCTCCTCTTCTTTATATAGGCAAGCTCATCCTTAAATCAAGGATCATGGGGCTCAATAATAATAATAAAATAAACAACACCACGGGCCAAAACCATGATAACACAATACCGTCGGCTAAATACCAAGGGTAAAACATAAGGAACCCCACATGTGCACGCTTTACTGCCTTGGAGTGTGTGCACTGGGGGTACGCACCCCATGAATGGGTAACCTGCGGGTATGTACGCATTTTATATAAGACATTCCTGCATATCCGCACCTTTTGTACGGTGTGCCTGCGTACTCCTTATTTTCTTCAATATTTGAGGGTTGTTCATCAATCTTTGCTACTGATCTGTTGTACAGTGATCCATCACCTGTATGGGTTGCCATCAAGGACAACACTTTAGCCATAATTCCAACAATCTCCCCCTTTGGACTTGATGGCAAGGCTTACTTGTGAACTGTCATCTGATCCCTTTATCTGATCCCTTTTTTTTTTTGCTGTCCGGTAACCCATGCAATCTATCACATCTGATATATCTTTTGAATGTATACAAGTGAGATGATCTTCTATGAGAGGGTTGCCATCAAGTACAACACATACATCATAATGCCAACATATATATATGACTTATTATAAAATATCAAATCTATTAAAATGACTACTTTTAATTAAGTATAGGGTAAATATGTAGGTGTAATGTAAGTATGTAAATAATTTTAAAGTGAATTTAATTAAAAAATAATAAAATAAAGATGAAAATTTGGATAATATTAAAGTTAAAATTTAAATATTACTAATAATATTTTATTAGTATTTTTGAAAATTGGCATCATTTCTACGTTAAAAGCTAGCGATTTATACATAGTGCCTATACTACCATTCAGAAAATACCTTTCAATACCATGAAAAAAGAAGAAGTGGAAACAATTTTGAAAATCATACAACTTTAAGAATTGGATCACATTTAAGAGAAACGAAACTTATAACAAAAACACATTCGCAGATTATATTACAACCGTGCAATACATCGTTAAACATTACTTCATATATATTGGAAAAACATTACAGCAGCTGCACATAGAATGACTAGATACATAAAAAAAACATGAAGACATGCAGTTAATGGCAGCATGAATCTAAATAGGTGGGGATGAAGACGATTTTGGAACCTATATGCACTTAAATTATACTCACGTCCCAAGTAGTTTGAGCAAGCCATAGGTTACTAACATGGCCATCCACCCTCCGATCAATACCCTTAGAGTTCCGTTCACTATGGGAGAACGGCCATAGTAAGCTCCCACAGCACCAAAAGTGGCAAGTGTCACGCTGGACACTCCTCCACAATTCCAACTCTCACAAGGTAATTGGTGATGAACGCTGCGGAGAGTAACCGAACCACTCCTCCCACACAAAAAGCCATGGACGATGCAAGCACTGCATGGAAGGGATTCGGAAGGCTCTCACCATCATCTTTTGAATTTACAGATGTAGCTGGGCTTGGTGTTGTAATTGTAGTGGGAGATGCAAAGGGTGAATCGCTAGCGAACTATTGAACAAGCTGAAGTTCTATGGACGTTTCCTCAGCCAGCTTATTTTCTCTTATTTTCATGTCAGATAGGTTGGCATCACGTTGAGCATACACAGAAACGAATTCCCCAATGGCCATGCTGCAAGCACCAGCAACCAGAGCAGCCAACCCTGATACGACCACCGTCTTTTTGTTTGGTTGCACTGCTCACACTCCTAGCATTAACGATGTCGTGGTCACCAATCCATCGTTTGCTCCCAGCACAGCTGCCCGAAGCCACTGCCCTCTTTGTAGAGAATCTTCTGTCGGTTTTTCTATCCTTCCCATCTCCTAAAGCGTTCCTTGTGGAATCGAAACGCTAACATCCAGATCTTCGGTAAATGGGGATGAGGCTGGGACAATTGTAGCCATTTGCCACTGAAATTGTTACTTCTGTAATCACTGAAAACAATGAAAACAATGAAAACAAGCAACAACGGATAGAAATATGAAAGGAAAGGATAATGGATAGATATTGCAAGTTTAATATTGACCTGGCCTACTACTGTAAATATAGATTTCTTATTTTTTCAGATAACAGGAACAAGGTCGAAGGTGCTGTCAATAAACATTGCATACCTGATCAAAGTCTGCTTCCCTCTCGTGTGAAATAGCAGACTGATATTTAGGAAGCACAAAAAACAGAGATCTATTCAGCAAGCACGAAACTATATAAAGAAAACTATACCACGAAACTACATAAAGAAAGAAAACTCATGTAGAAACGTGGGCAGATATAGTCCTGAGGGTTGTGTTCTCTACACTCAAGGAGGTTTCTTTATCTAGTAAATTTTCAAGGTGAACATGGCTTGTGATGTCATGAAGTCTCCAAGACGGAGCCCAAGAATTGACTGCCATTGGCGTAGACAGTTTGTTGTTGTCGTTTTCATTTCGGTACACACAACAAGTGCATGTATTTTTAATGTTAACAGATGCAGCATGTGAAGAGTCTGCTGGGATTATGTTGGAAAACAACGGTAATTCCAATCACTGCCATTAATGCAGTAGCTAGACACCTCTAGAGAATTTAGCAGGTAGTTTTTAGAATTTGGCGGATACATTGACAAATAAGCAAGCTTCCTGGAAAAGCCACAGCCAAGTCTAACTCCAGAATTTTTTTTGTTGTGTATAAATACCTATTCACCATTGAATGAAAGCAAGTGTTCTAAGTTTTTTGTGTGCTCATCTCTGAAGTTCTACGCTCTCTGATTTGGTATCAGAGACCATGTGAGGTCAGGTTGAGTTGTGAGTGATCAGAGTGTGAGATCATTGTTGCAGAGTGATCAGTGTCTATTGCAGAGTGTTCATGCTACAGAAAGACTAGTGTGGAGCGCAAGTTGGAGTTTGCAAGTTGTTGCAGTTATAGTGTGGTGTATTGCTGTCTATAAGCTGGAGCTGGAGTGGCTTTAGTGATGTGGAGATTCAATACTGTGGCAGTCCTGTGAGGAGAACGCTGGACTGGGGACAGGATGTGGTTGCTCTAGTGAAAGGCAAAATGGATGAAGCTGCTATGTAAGAAATTGCTGCATAGGAGGATGGTGTGTAACTTCTTTTTTTGCTGCTATAAAATCTTTTACTGCCATAATTTTGTGTGTATTTTTCTGTTTCGATGTTAACAAATCATTGAAGGAAGCAACGTGTTGAAGTGGTGATTGTCTCATATTGTGAAGGGCACACTGTGGGTGATATTCCTAGAGTGAGAAGGCAATTACGATTCTGGATATTCCTTTCCTTAATGAATATTTTTTGAATCAGAGTTTTACATTTCTTTTATTTTGTATGAAGTTTGGATAACAATTTTTATATTGGGTGGCTGCTTAAGCATTCAGGGCTGAGCAAACGTGCAAGCTCTGTAATGGCGAGGAATAGGAATAGTGTTTCTGTAAACCATGAGAAGGGGGAACTCTGAGGTGTGTGATATGTAATTATAAGTGACTATGTAGATGGGGATATCTATTATTCGTAACGTTGGCGTTGGCTTTGAAGAAAAGGGAATGTCATAGTTTGTGTTATGTTAATTCAATATCATATTTATTGTTAAAATAAAAAGGAGGGGTGTTATTATTGGTGATATATAAATAAAAAAAAAATTAAAGAAAGTTGTTATTATTGAGTAAGGAAATTAACTATTGAATTTGTGAAAAAATTGTATTTTGGTGGAAAAGGATTTATAAGCCTATTAGCAATGGCTAATATATCGGTAGAATCTTATTTATGTGACTCTAGCAAGTTAGATGGTGAAAATTATGCAAATTGGAAGTTTAAGTTGTAGACTTTGATGGAAGGCTACAATATATTGGCGATCGTGTCTGGAGCTAAAGTTAAGCCAATGTCCCTCAAGCCACAGATGCTGCAATTCAAGATTAGGAGCGACGGGAAAACAAAGCAAAGGTGCTTCTGCGAATGATGGTTAAGGACAACATTATTCCACACATTAAAGAGTGCAAAACATCCAAGAAGACATCGAAATGATGGTTAAGGACAACATTATTCCACACGTTAAAGAGTGCAAAACTTCCAAGAAGACATCCAAGAAGACATGGGACACTCTCAAAAATTTGTATGAGACGAAGATCACAAATCGAATATTGTATTTAAAGAGTAAAGTTCTTTCAATTAAGATGGAAGAAAATGAAAGTGTTAGTGACTTCATTTCTAGAATTAAAGATCTAAAGGATAAACTAGGTGACATTGGTGAATCAGGGTCTATTATAGACTTGGTTACTATGATATTAACTGGAATGCTTGATGAATATCAAATGTTTATAACTGGTCTTTCAGCTAGAGAAGGCTCCTACTTTTGATGAGTTGGCGGATATACCTATGTAGGAAGAAGAGTGGAGAAGAAGCATTAAACAAAAATCTCCTAATTCAGATTTAACATTGATGGCCAAAGGGAAGCACTGCTTCAAAGGTAAACGATGGGAGAAAAATAAAGGCAAAAATCCATAGGTAAAATCATTTCAAGGTACCCCTTTACCAAGGACAAATGCCAAATCAAATAAAGATGATGCGTGTTATTACTGTGGAAAACCTGGTCATTTTGCTAAGAATTACATGAAAAGGAGGTCTGATCAATTTAAACAAAGAAGGCATTTAGGAAATTATATTGATAGAGATGAAACAATTAGGCAAGATGTTAGCAATCTTAAATTGTTTGTGTCCAACGCTGCTTTATGAGTAGAAACTGATGATGATAATGCTTGGTCTATAGATTCTGGTGCATCAATCCATATGTCATGTAAAATAGATTGGTTTGATACTTATCATGAGATTAATAACAGTGGACAGATCTATTTAGGAGATAATAGATCACATGAAATTAAAGGATATGGTAATATAAGTGTTATGATGCCTAATGGAGAAGAAAAACAAATTCAGAATGTGATGTATGTTCATGGATTAAAGAAGAACTTAATTCCAGTCTCTACTATCACAAATCAACATTTAAAACTTGAATTTGTGAAATCACATTGTTTGATAAAGAATGTGCAGGACAACTACAAGGTTGTTGCAAAAGGAATGAGAGTTGGAGGCTTATACAAGTTGGATGTAATGAAGAATGGGCATCAAGCTTTGGCATCAACAGGGATGTCAACTATAGAGCTTTGGCATCAAAGGTATGGACACTTAAATCATAATGACCTAATGTTACTATAAAGGAAATTGATGGTAGAAGGTCTTCCAATTATAAACGGTGAACACTTCGAATGTGAAGGTTGTGCACTAGGAAAACAACATATGGAAGAATTTACTATGCATGAAAATAGAAGAAAATGTGAAATACTTAAACTAGTGCATACTGATGTATGTGGTCCAATACAAACTAAGTCACTTGGTGGAGCATATTGCTTCCTTATATTTATTGATAATAACACTAGATACACCTGAGTATACTTTATAAGAAATACAAGTGACGTGTTTGAATACTTTAAAGAATTCAAGAATATGGTGGAAAAGCAAACAGGAAAGAACATTAAAATTCTTCAATCAGATAATGGTGGTCAATACACTTGAGGAGCTTTTATCAAATATTGCAAAAAAAATGGAATTATGCAACAATTTACAATACCACATACAACTTAACAAAATGGAGTGGCTGAAAGAAAGAATAGAACATTAATTGAATGTGCTCGAGGCATGATAAAAAATAAAGGACTTTCTAATAGTTTTTGGGCTGAAGCCATTAAGGTAGCTGTCTATCTTAAAAATAGAATTCCTACTAAGTATCTTGAGCACAAAACACCATTTGAAGCATTTTATGGTTTTAAACCTAAAGTTAGTCATTTAAGGATATTTGGATGCAAGGACTTTGCTCATATTCCTAAAGATCATAGGAGAAAGTTAGATGCGAAAGCCATCAAATGTATTTTTATTGGATATTGCACTGATCAAAAAACATATAAAATGTATGATCCAAGTACTCACAAGGTCTTTGCAATTAGAGATGTTATATTTCATGAGCATGTAAGTAAAGAAATAAAAGAAGATGAACATAATACATGGCAGTCTTCTTATGAAAGCTTTAAGGAAGAAGAAGAAATTATGGAATCAACTCAAGAACTAGAACACATGGACATTCCAAAAGTCACAACAAGGAATCAAAGTCCACAAAGAAGTAATGAAGGCACTCCACAGAGAAGAAAAGGAGAAGGTACTCCACAAAGTAATGAACCTCTAAGAAGGTCAACTTGACATATTCAAGCCCCCATCAGGTATAAAGATTATGCCTTAATGTCTCAAATAATGACTATTTTTTAGCCCTTAAATTATGAATAAGCCAAAAATCATAAAGAATGGATGGAAGCTCTGAAATAAGAGTATGACTCTATAATAAAAAATGAAACTTGGGAATTAACATTATTACCTGAAAATAAAGTCCCCATAGGATCAAAATGGTTGTACAAGACAAAATTTAATGCAGATGGTAGCATAGACAAGTATAATGCAAGATTGGTTGCAAAAGGTTATTCACAAAAAGAAGGTATAAATTATGAAGATAACTTTGCTCCAATTGCAAAAATGAATACAAACGGAATAATGATAGCATTGGCAACTAAATATGATTGGAAGCTACATCAATTAGATGTAAAGTGAGCTTTTCTAAATGGTGACTTAAAGGAAGAAATTTATCTTGTTCGACTAGAAGGATTTGTAAAGAATGGTCAAGAACATCTTGTATGCAAGTTAAAGAAGGCCTTATATGGACTAAAACAGGCCCCCAGATATTGGTATGAGAAAATCGACAAATTCTTCTTTCAGCATTTAAAAGGAGTAAAAATGATCCTAATTTGTAATTGTCAAGATAGACAGAAATGGGGATATAGTATTACTTTCTATATATGTTGATGATCTAATAATAACAGGGAATGCTGATAAATTAATTACAGATATAAAAATGAAGTTATCACAGGAATTCGAGATGAAGGATCTTGGTGAAATGCACTATTGTCTAGGTCTTGAAGTATGGAGAAATGATGGAAGAACCATAATTACACAAAGCAAATATACAAATGAAGTACTAAAGAGATTTCATATCAATGAATGTAAAGTAGTGAGTACTCCATTGGAACAAAATATCAAATTAAGAAGTAAGGATGGAACAAAAGAGGTGAATGGAACATTGTATCGACAATTAGTGGGAAGTTTGAATTATCTCACTACCGCAAGACCACACATTGCTTATGCAGTAAGCATACTTAGTCAATTCATGGCTAAGCCTCATGAAAGCCATTGGATAGCTGCAAAAAGGGTCCTTCGATATTTAAAGGGAAGTATAAATTTTGGTATTGAATATACTAATGCTCGTAATGTGGAATTGATAGGTCATTCTGATTTTGACTAGGCTAGAAATCCAACATGAAATCCACCACTGGATATGTCTTCAATATAGGATCAGGAGCTATATCATGGAGCAGTAAGAAACAGGGAACAGTTTCCTTGTCATCATCTGAAGAAGAATATAAAGCATTATGTAGTGGCACCTATGAGGCTATATGACTCAGAAGAATACTTGAAGATGTTGGTGAAGCTCAACAAAAACCTACAGTGATCAGATGTGGCAATCAAAGCACCATCAAACTAGGGAACAATCTTGTATGTCATGCAAGGTCAAAGCATATTGACACACAATATCATTTTGTAAGAGAAAAGGTCCAATCAAAAGAAATTTCTCTAATGTACTGTAATACAAATGAAAATGTAGCTAACATATTCACTAAGACTATTGGGAAGGAAAAATTTGAGTTCTGTAGAAGTAAATTATGTGTTGTAGAAAAACAAGATTATATTGTAAGCCTAGCTAAGACTTAGACCAGTAGGCATGACAATTAAGAGTATAGTGTTTTGTATATTGTGCTTGTTATATGGTTGGAATTAAAGGGGAGCATTGGAAAATAATGGTAATTCCAACCACTGCCATTAATACAATAGCTGGACATCTCTAGAGAATTCATGAGGTAGTTTCTAGAATTCCGCAGATACATTGACAAATGGGCAAGCTTCCTGGAGAAGCCACCAACCCATCGAACTCTAGAAATTTCTTTGTTGTGTATAAATACCTATTCACCATCGAATGAAGACAAGTGTTCTGAGTTTTTTGTGTGTTATCTCTGAAATTCTGTGCTCTCTGATTGATTATCCATTTTTTTCTCTCCTACAGTGACTATCTGCATCTGTTTAACGAAAAACATAGGGCAATCTAGGTCGGTGAGTAGCATATTCGTTCCGATTCGTTCCAAATTTATTCTATCCTACGTTCCTGTTAAAACACATATGTACATTATTAAAGTATCATGATTTGGATCTCATCTTAAGGAGATATACCATTTACACCTCTTCGTAATTTAGATATAATGCTTATACCTCTTCCAACTTTTTTGTTTCCACTGTTCACCAGGTTCGAAAGTCACATAAAATAAAAGACTGAAAAGCTTTGCAAATGAGAAGATTTGTTTTGTTGGCCCGAACAACTCAGTTGGTAATCTAGAATATGTGAAATCTTTTAAATCTAAGAGACTTTGGTTCAAATATTTCTGTTGCGACCAGGGTTAAGGAGAGGAATTGTTTAAATTTAAGAGAAGATAAGTTTACTAGTAATTCATGTCAGGTAACATGTAGTTGATTTTTTCGAATTCCATAAAAGCACATATCTATATTTGTTTGGTTGATAAAACTAAAATAACTATATAAATTAAATGGAGAGATGTCATAATAAGTAACAAAACATATATATACACAACAAGATTTAAGAATAATAATATATCTATAAAACAAAATATATATACATTAAAACAAAAAATAGATTTTTTTATGATAAAAGATATATTTTATAAGAAATTTCTAATTTAGTAAATTAATTTTTGTATAATATTTTTTGAAAAAATATTTGCTATAAATTACATTAAAATTTTATTTTAATTAATCAATTTATTTAATTACACAAAGCAAATATACAAATGAAGTACTAAAGAGATTTCATATGAATGAATGTAAAGTAGTGAGTACTCCATTGGAACAAAATATCAAATTAAGAAGTAAGGATGGAACAAAAGAGGTGAATGGAACATTGTATTGACAATTAGTGGGAAGTTTGAATTATCTCACTACCGCAAGACCACACATTGCTTATGTAGTAAGCATACTTAGTCAATTCATGGCTAAGCCTCATGAAAGCCATTGGATAGCTGCAAAAAGGGTCCTTCGATATTTAAAGGGAACTATAAATTTTGGTATTGAATATACTAATGCTTGTAATGTTGAATTGACAGTTCATTCTGATTTTGACTAGGCTAGAAATCCAGATGACAGGAAATCCACCACTGGATACATCTTCAATATAGGATTGGGAGCTATATCATGGAGCAGTAAGAAACATACAACAATTTCCTTGTCATCAACTCAAGTAGAATATAAAGCATTATGTAGCGGCACCTGTGAGCCTATATGGCTCATAACAATACTTGAAGATGTTGTTGAAGGTCAAGAAAAACCTACAATGATCACATGTGGCAATCAAAGCACCATCAAACTAGGGAACAATCTTGTATGTCATGCAAGGTCAAAGCATATAGACACACAATAACATTTTGTAAGAGAAAAGGTCCAATCAAAAGAAAATTTTCTAATGTACTGTAATACAAATGAGAATGTAGCTAACATATTCACTAAGCCTATTGGGAAGGAAAAATTTGAGTTTTGTAGAAGTAAATTATGTGTTGTAGAAAAACAAGATTATATTGTAAGCCTAGCTAAGACTTAGACCAACAGGCATGACAATTAAGAGTATAGTGTTTTGTATATTGTGCTTGTTATATGGTTGGAATTAAAGGGGAGTGTTGGAAAATAATGGTAATTCCAACCATTGCCATTAATACAGTAGCTGGACGTCTGTAGAGAATTTAGCAGGTAGTTTCTAGAACTCAGCAGATACATTGATGAATGGCCAAGCTTCCTAGAGAAGCCACCAACCCATCGAACTCCATAAATTTCTTTATTGTGTATAAATACCTATTCACCATCAAATGAAGGCAAGTGTTCTGAGCTTTTAGTGTGTTCATCTCTGAAATTATGCACTCTTTGATTGATTATCCATTTTTTTCAATCCTGCAGCGGGTATCTGCAGCTGTTTAACGAAAAAACGTAGGGCAATCCAGGTCGGTGAGTAGTATATTCGTTCTGATTCGTTCCAAATTTATTCTGTCCTACGTTCCTGTTAAAACACATATGTACATTATTAAAGTATCGTGATTTGGATCTCATCTTAAGGAGATATACCATTTACACCTCTTTGCAATTTAGATATAATGTTTATACCTCTTCCAACTTTTTTATTTCCATTGTTCACCAGGTTCGAAAGTCGCATAAAATAAAACACTAAAAAGATTTGCAAATGAGAAGATTTGTTTTGTTGGCCCAGACAACTCAGTTGGTAATCTCGAATATGTGAAATCTTTTAACTCTAAGAGATGTTGGTTCAAATCTTTGTGTTGCGACAAGGGCTAAGGAGAGGAATTCTTCAAATTCAAGAGAATGTAAGTTTACTAATAATTCGTGTGAGGTAGCATATAGTTGATTTTTTCGAAGTCCATAAAAGCAAATATTTATATTTGTTTGGTTGCTAAAACTAAAATAACTATATAAATTAAATAGAGAGATGTCATAATAAGTAACAAAATATATATACACAACAAGATTTAAGAATAATAATATATCTATAAAACAAAATATATATACATTAAAAAACACAGATTTTTTTAATGTAAAGATATATTTTTTATTAAAGAAACTTTCTAATAGTAAAATAATTTGTTATATATTTGAAAAATATTACTGTAAATACATAAAATTATTTTTAATTAATCGATTTATTAAAACAAATAACTTCTTTAAGTATAAATATACCCATTTTAATTTGGGTCTCCTATTATAAATATTATATCAATTAAGCCTCACACGTTTCTTCCGAAAATATACAAACCTATCACTGTAGAAAAAATAATAACAAATTGACTGTGACGCATGACCATTGCGATATATACTTTTAAAGAAAAGAGTGTGCGAGGGCACGCGCAACAAGCGTGCCGTCCATGAGGCTGCTAACGCTGTCATAACTTAAATGAAATCGAAGTGGATAGAAAATGAAAGGGCCGACGTCACGATCAACGTATTTGTGCCACAAGACATCGTTTCCGCTTTGATACTTCCGCTATCTGCAGCAAGTCAAAGCACGTAAAATACGAAGATATAGCTTAAAATGAAACATCACTACAGTCAATACAAACCAGAGCCCTACTGACACGAATAATAACCTAGGGAGTTTTTATCCGCTGCATTCACATGATTTTTCCATCCTATCATATGGGTCCAGAGCATCATATGGATCCCAGAGCAGAGCAATAATATATATATGTTTGTTTTGTTTTTTTTATATATATATTTGAGCTGAGTTTTATTGATTAAGAGTTTGAGTCTTTTAAAATAGATTTTAAAAATTAGAGGGGTAGAGTATGTATGTCTTTTGTAGATTTAGTAATTCAAATCACTGTTCAGGAAATACGATTTTTTGTTCTCACAGAATAAAAAAATTATACACCAATTATGTGTGACTTGATAATAACTTTAAAATTGCTTAATAATAATATTATATATTATTTTATATTATTCCTTATTTATTTGCAATTAGTTATTTAAACAAAATATTATGGATAAATAAAGCAATTAAAAAAATTAAAAAGAAAAAATCAATTTATAAATAAGATGCACTCTTACATGTAAAATTTAAAAAAATGTGCAATTATTACTGGCTTATTATATCACCTGCTGAAAACCTCTCTTCAATATAATTTAAAAACATAATACAAATTCCAAAGCATTCACTAAAAAAATGGCAAATTACAAAATTATTTATAATCAAAAATTTAATTAAAATAAATTCTAATCAATGTATTTAAAAAAGCACTATAATACATACTTGCATTATTCACATCAAAGTGAGTATAATTACCCTAAACGTATTGTCGTTTTCATGTTGTTAGATAAATACAATTATTTTATTAAATAGTAACTGCCGACTAAAATTAAATTATTTTATAAATAGGTAATTTGCGACATAAAAATTTCAATTCTTATCAAAATTTGCTGTATTTTTTAATTATAATTTTGTAATTGATTGATAATTTTTTTAATAATAGTAAAAATCCTAAAATAAAAATCAATATTAATCATACAAAAAAATATCTTAATATAAACATATCTCAATTAAAAAAAATTGTAGTTATATGATTTTAATGTTAGGGTTCTACATTCTAGGGTTTGAACACTTGCAGCGATGGCAGGTTGTGTTAGACTGAGAATACCTGCAACTTCTGACGGATTCAGGTTCTTTCATTCACCGGACAAAGGGTACACTATCTCATGGAGCCCCCGGCGGGGGAGGGCAATGAACCTCCCCCACAAAACGACAATGAGCAGCTACTGAATAAGGAAGAAAATGGAACTACAAACCAGAACGAGGACAATGAGGATCTGAAATTTCAACGGGAAAAACGAGACGAAAAGCCACCATAGGTACGCTCAGCTACATGCAAACTCATTGCCTATGTGCGTCCAAAGATAGAACTACCAGGCGATCGAATCAATGCGAAGATATAGTCCACGAAAGATCACACTTTAATAGGGAAGTTCATCGGTCTATGGCCGACTGAGAAGGCATTAAGGAGCTGGATAAATGTGAAATGGAACCTAAAGGGACATATAACCCTACAGTTAGGACCAAAAGGATTCTTCACTGCTATCTTCAATTGCCTGGAGGATAGAAACAAGGTCATGGATGGAGGGCTTTACTTCTTTAATGCAGGAGGTCTGTTTCTCAGAGGATGGGTGGAACGCTTCAACCCGGACAAGGAGGATCTTAGCTGGGGTCTGGTTTGGATCCACTTATACTCGTTGCTGGTGGAATATTGGGAGCAAGACCCCCTTACAAGCGATCGGAAATACTCTGGGCGAGTTTGTAAAGGTGGTAGAGGAAACGAAAACATGCAGATACACCTCCTTTGCTCGTATTTGCATTTATATGAACCTCTACCAGGCTCTCCCAGATGTGGAAAGTATATCTCACTATGATATTGAATGGGTTCAGACAATTGACTATGAACATGTGCCTTTTAGATGTCGAAGATGTCATGCCTTGGGACATTTATTCAGAGACTGTCTGCTAACGCAAAAAACCTCTCCTGCCTCTGGTCCGAAAGCTTCTGAAGCAGACGACTTTATCAAAGTAACAAATCGCCGAAGATCTCATAAGAAACGAGCTTCAATGCGCAAAGTGCCGCAAACCAGCCCCTCTGTGCCTTCAACAAGCAACAATTTTGGTGTTTTAGCTCATTAGCTGGATCCGCGAAAGGACTCTCCTACACCACCAGAGCTAGAGTCAATGAAAGACAACCACTCAAAGATGGCAAATCCCACAATGCCTCATGCAGATACTCAAGGTAAGGAAGCTTCTACCTCCGACAAGCAAAAAGGAATAATATGGAACACTCAAGTCATGCAGATGGAGATACCACATTCAAATGCCAGTCTAGAAGAGGAACCGATTGAAGAATCAAACTATCCACAGTTCATGGAGGAAGAAACAAAAGAAATAGATATTAGGGAATTGGACATCCCAGGTCTCAAAAAAGCTTGCACAACAAACAACTTTCACAACATTCCAGTGGGACAACTTAAGAATCTGGAAAAAGTCCTATCTCGGGCACAGCGGTAAAAGTCTTTAGGTATACAGACAGGAGGCCCCTGGGATGGAAGATTCATAGCCAAAGATATCAAAAAGTGGGGAAGGAAAACTGATCTACAGAGAACAATTAAAATAGGACAAAGGCTAGTTAATCTCTTGGAATATAAGAGGGCTTAATAGCCCAAGGAAAACTCGAATTCTTAAAAACATGATAAAGCAAGAAAATCCTCAGGTCCTATTCTTGCAAGAGACCAAATGCAATTCTAGTGCTTTAGATAGATTATCTGCTAAAATTTGGCCATGGAGTCTTAACATAGCAGTGGATGCAGATGGAGCCTCTAGAGGCCTAGCAATTATATGGGATTCAAGAGCTATGAGGCTTAACAATTTCCACGCACACAGGGATTTCCTTCAAGCAATCTTTCACATCATAGGCACAAATATACACGGGCTTTTAACTAATGTATATTTTCCACCGGAGACATCCCTTAAAGCGGGTATCCTAAACTCTCTCTCTAAAATTAACCATAACAGATCGCTCCCTTTATGGATTGTTGGAGGAGACTTCAATATGATTACAAGACTGGAAGAAAAAAGAGGAGGAGGATGCAGAGGAAGTCAGGAAGGGTCACTCCTAAAGGACTTCATTCAGACTAATTGGCTCATCGACCTTCCTTTCAATAATGGTGTATTTACCTGGAATAATAGAAGAGCAGGGAACCAGCACATAGCTTCTCAGCTGGACAGGTTTTTTCTCTCGAAAGATGCTATTCATCTCGGTGGAGACTTCGCAGCTTCCATCCTTCCATTCTCAGGATCTGATCACTAGCCCATTTCCCTCCAATGGTCTCGTCCATGAAACAAGCTCCGCAGGCCAATTCGCTTTGAGGCCTTTTGGTTGTCCCATCCGAACTTCCATAAATTAATCAGTACAGAATGGAACAGCCTCTCTCCCCCTCCAGGCTCAAAAATGTTCCAATTCCAGCAAAAGCTCAAGCATCTAAAAGACAAGATCAAGCATTGGAATCATACATCTTTCGACAATATCTTTCATGGTAAAGCAGCCGTCGAGCTAGATATGAAACAACTACAAAAAAGGATTATTATTGATGGCCGTTCAGAGGACTTGTCAGAACAGGAAAAAACTCTTGAAACGAAACTAGCAGAAAAGGATAAGCAGGAAGATACGTTGTGGAGGAAAAAATCAAGGGTCAGATGGCTCAAAGATGGAGAGAAAAACACTAAATTCTTTCATAGCACTACAATCCAGCGCAGGATGCATAATAATATAACTCATATTCAAAACGAGCAGGGAATCAAAGTGGAAAAGCATGAAGATATTGAAAGTGCATTATTAAATTATTTCAAGCAGATGCACTGAGAGCCAAATGGTGACAGATCATAGGCTATAGAGAAAATTACTCGAAATATTCCCAAACGTATGTCACAAGAGCATAACTAAATGCTTCTCAAGCCTGTTGACCTTCAAGAGGTGGAACTTAAAGTGCGACAACTAAAAGCAGGAAAATCCCCAGGCCCAGATGGATTTACCTCTAATTGTTTCCATAACTTTTGGGATCTGATCAAGAGGGAAGTCTGGCAAGTGGTGGAGGAGTCTCGATCTTTGAGATGGATGTTTTCGGGGGTGAATGCTACTTTCATAGCCCTGGTTCCCAAGGTGGATCTGCCAAGCACACCTGACAAGTATAGACCGATAGCACTTTGCAACATAATCTATAAGATTGTATCTAAAATCATCGCTTCTAGGCTCAAACTTCTGCTTCCTCTCATCATCTTGCCCGAGTAATCCAGATATGTTGAGGGGAGGCAGATCACAGACGGGATAATCCTGACTCATGAAATAATTCACTCTCTGAAGATTTCTAAGAAGCCAGGTATGCTCCTCAAACTAGATCTTTCAAAGGCTTTTGATAGCCTAAGCTGGATGTATATCGAAAAAGTTCTAACGGCTTTTGGATTTGTTGCTCCCTGGGTTCGTTGGATTATGAGCCTCATCTCCTCCTCTTTTTTCTCAGTTTTAATCAATGGTATACCCTCTTCTACCTTTCATCCTACTCGGGGCATCATGCAGGGAGACCCCCTCTCTCGTTTTCTCTTTGTCATCATGGCTGAGGGTTTAGGTCATAGTATTAGGTTGGCTCAGCAATCCCAGTGTCTCAAAGGCCTTTCCTTTCATAATTCCCTTGCTTTCACTCACCAGCAATTTGTAGATGATAACATGCTTTTCGGGCACCCTTTGGTCCAGGAAGCTCGTCAGCTCAAAACCCTTTTGACGAATTTTTCGGAAGCCTCTGGAGCCTCTATCAATAACTCCAAATCTCAAATCTTTTTCTTTCATACCCCCTCTGTAGCTCAGTCAACCATAATCCGCATTCTGGCATTCTCTTCAGCTAAACTCCCTTCCACTTATTTAGGTGCTTCTCTGTTTGCCTCAGCCCTAAAGCACTCTTCCTGGAAAATTCTTTTAGAAAATCTGGAGGCGCGACTCTTCTCTTGGACTCAAATATCTCTTAATACGGCAAGCCGACTTGTCCTCATAAAAGAAGTTCTTCAAGCCATGCCTTTATACCTCTTCTTCATCCTTGTAGCTCCCAAATGGGTTCTTAAAGAAATCAAAATTCTCCAAAGATCGTTTCTACGGGGCAGTAGTGCCAATAGGCGCAAGTGGGCTCTGGTTAAATGGGAAACGACATGTCTTCCAAAGAAAGGAGGCGGTATTGGTTTGAGGGACCCCTCTCATAGCAATGAAGTCATGGGAGCTCGAATCTGGTGGAAGTGGCTAACTGAACCTCTCACCCCTTGGGCCTCACTATGGACAGCTAAATATGCAAGAAACTGCCCAATGGAGGAACTAATTAGAATATCAGAGGTCAGCACAGGTTCAATCATGTGGAACTCGGCCAAGCAGCATAAGAATCTCATTCAGCAGCATAGCTTTTGGGAAGTGAAGAATGGTAGCAATGCAAGGTTTTGGGAAGATTCTTGGCAGCAGATGCCCAAACTCAAGGATCAACTCCCTCTTAGTCTTCATCTGGAACAGGACATGCAACCTCATGACACGGTGGGAAACTTCTGGAGAAATTCATCAAACCAAGATTACAGAGAATGGCTCAAAGCAGCTCAAATCTTAAGACAGGGGCCGATGCAAGTCCAACAAATCCTGGACACAGAATTAATGAAAAGAAGAATTCAATATTCTGAGGGAAAAGATATTCTTAGGTGGGGATATGAAGAAAAGGGCACCTTTTCTACGAGAGATGCCTAAAACATCCTTATCAAGGAACATTCCTGTCCACTGGCACACAAGCTTTGGCAAAAGATCAGTTTCTACTACCAAAAGGAAGGAAGACCTAATGGAGATATCACTGCTACTGTATGCAACTCGGACCACAACCCCTATCAAAGTAAGCTCTTAAATTTTCTCTGGAAGCTCATTCCAGGCTTTATTATGTAGGCCATATGGAAGGAGAGAAACAGTAGAATATTCAAGAATCGCACCAGACCGCTGGAATATATCTGGAAAATAATCAACCAAAATATTGAAGAAACCATATCTCTCAAAACCTGGTACCAAGAGATCTCCCAACTATCCCCCAAGAACAATCAATATGGAATAATTGGAATTTCCAATGGAAGCGAGAACAACTCATCAAAGGAATAAAGCCTCCAAGGAGCCACTCACTTGAGAAATGGCTACCTCCCCCCATGCATATGTACCAGCTAAATTTTGATGGGGCCTCAAAAGGCAACCCAGGGAATTCTGGCTTTGGAGGGATCTTCAGAGATCATAAGGGAGCTCCTATCTTAACTTTCTTAGGTTCAAGAGGGTGGGATACCAATAACTTAGCAGAATTGGAGGGTCTTTGGCAAGGGCTAATTCTAGCACAAGGCAAGGGTCTCTTTCCTCTTATAATAGAGGAAGACTCCCAAATCATCATCAAAATGGTCTTAAGAATTCTACAGGGCTCCCCCTCCTGCAAAGTAAATAACAGTTGGAGAATGGCAAAAAGGCTACAATCTATTGAATACTAGTTTTCCTCCCACAGGGCGGTCACTTTGAAACACATCCGCAGAGAAGGGAACAAAGTCGTGGATTTACTAGCTAATATGGGGGTTGACTGCGGGATGCATCTATATGTTGGATCAATTTCTAGCTTAGCCTCTGAATCTCAACTCTTGGATTACAACAATATAGTGCAGAAGGAAATTCCTCAGATAGAATAAGCACCCCTGGATGTGAGTGACACAAATGAATTAAATGATTGTCATGACAGATTGTAAGACCAGGTACTGCCAGCTGCAGGGAAGCTTGGCTTCCTAGGTTCTCACCTCGCGCAAGAGGGATAGCATTATCAAGGATGGATATTGTAGGATTTTTGCATTAATGGAGTACGTTGTTCAAAGAAAAACTGAGGTTGTTGTAATCATGACGATCCTGTATGTTCTCTTCACACCTCGCGCTCAGTATTATTGTTCCGGGCCCTGGTTTGATGTGGTTTTTAGTGAAAGGAAGAACCTTGCAAATAGAGGCAAGCTCCAGGCCGGCTCTCTGTTCTTATGGAAGAGGTATTATTATGCTAAGGTCCCCCATGGCAGGATTAGCACGACTTTAAGGAGTAAGCTTTCTAAAGCTCTTGAATTTGGAACTAGATGTGTTGCATCTCCGTCTCAGGCATTCTCTATGCGTTTGATTCGGTCTCTGTGTCAATCATTTTATCCCTCTGTTGTTGTCTCTGGTTTCCATGTGCCTTTCCCTTCGCTCTTCATAATGGTTCGCCAGAGTGGGAGGAACCATTCCGGGGGGTGACGTGGAAGCGGTAAATGTCCAACCGCTAATCATTTTGTAGACCCTGAATAGTCGCCTATCAATCTGCCCTCCTCTCATGTGGATCCGCCTCCTCCGAGCCCTGTGCGCAAGCCAATTCCAAATAGTGCTTTCCAAACCACGCATTTCAAATTCCAAAGTAATCTAAATAGGCCTCTGATTACTGCTCACATCACTATAATCCTTTCGGAAGAAGAAAATCAAATCTCTCCTCTGTCATGCATGGCTCCTGATCCTTCTCAAAGCAGTGAGCATTTAATGGATGAGGGAAGCCAGGAGAAACCGATGAATGATAAGTTTGATCAGGATGAAATTCCCAAAAGCATTCCACCTCTTGAAGACGTAAATCCAGTGGTCGGGGAAGGGACTTTTGGAGCTACAAGTCATTCCTTGGCAAACCCAGCAAGTGAGACGGGTGGCAATGAAAATTTGAGGATTGGCAGCACGTGTCTGGTAGCGGAGAAGACTCCTGGTGAGGATGTGGAAGTTTAACGTCACCCGGGTCTATTGTTTCTCCCTTTTTGGTTTTGATATCGCTCAGATGACTACTTCTAGGCAACTCAGTTCTCAGTCATGGTTCAACATCTTCAACCTGTTGTTTTTGCTTCCCTTCGAGGAAGTGGTTGTTTATTTACCAGCTCACTTGCCAAGTACTTAGGCTTTTTGGTTGTAAATGTCTCTATCTACGTTCTACGAGTCTATCTCTGGGTTCTATATCTGTCTTCTAGCTCTTTGTAAATGGTCTCCCTAGGTTCCTTTTGTACGGGGGCAGTTCTGCTGTGTTGAGTGCTCTCGAGTTCTGTTCTCTGAGGCCTGAACTCCTTGTAAAATTATTCCTCTTTTCAGTTAATAGATTTTAGTCTTTGCAGAGAAAAAAAAATACAAAATTAAATTTTGAAATATGTTTTTAATAATTAATTATATAAAGGAGAGAGGGGAAAGAGTGTGTCTCTCAAACACTAGTATGAAAAGAATTATATATGATTATAGAAAATACTTTTTAATGTAATCATGAATATAAAGCTATTTTTGGATTTAAGAGATCTGTGGATTATATCTTTTGATTTAGTTACCGGAGAATCCACAGTAAAAACCATTTTTCGTCAACGTTTCAAATCCCAATTGGGATCCATTATCACGACTCCTTGAATGCTTCATAGTAAAAGAGCTTAATTTAGGCAATAAATAGTAATGAGGAATTTAGATTTTGGTTTTATGGAATGAGATGAATGTCGACCATTTTTTGAATAATAATTTTTGATTAATTATTAATGAGATAATTAATTGATTTAATCTATTAAAATTATATTATTAATTGTTATTATTATAAGAATAATTATTAATTAAAATTAATAATTAATTAATTTAATTTTAATTAATAAGGATATTAAAATATTTAGTGATGTTAACTAATACTACATATAGGCATTTAATAGTATAAGTAGGTAGTATTATTATTATAAAATAGTATGTGAATATAAATATATATATATATATTATATATATATATATATATATAAAATAATAAATCAGTGTATGTATAATTAAAATTCTTAAAACAATAACATATTAGAATTAAATTATTAATTATAATATAATAATATTAAATATATAATTAGTTAATAAATAATTAAAAATATATTTATGTCAGACCTATAATTAATATTGATAGGAAATTATAATCATAAAATAATAATAAATAAATTAATTAAATAAGAATGGTAATATACGTGATATTCATTCAAGGTTTAATTTTTATAAATAAAAGGCTTAACCAATTAATTGATTTATTTTTATAAATGGTTTAATTAATTAATAGATTTATTAATAGTTTGTTATAATAATTTATAATAATAGTTAAATGATAAGGTAATAGCTATTATCATAATTATTAATGTAAATATTGTAATTAAGTACTAGTTATTATTATTATTATCATAATTAAATAATTATAGCAATGCTACTAACTTCTAAATATTAGAAAGGGAAAGGGAAATCTACCACCAATTGCTATGCCTAAGATGTATTGTTGACCTTAATTTCTCTGATTAGGGGAAGCCAGCTTCCACTAATTTCCATACCATTGCCTGTGTTGAGATGATGGGGATGTTTGATAATTTCAAGAGCTTCTCTAATCTTTCACCTATGATGTTGCTCTTGCCTTGCGATAATTGAGGTGCTTTCCAAGCAGACATGGTGCTTTGTTTTTTAGGAGTGTTCTGCCAAGGCCAAGGTACAAGACCTTTCATTTCTAATATCAGCTCCATGCTCCTTGAGTCTTGTCTGCAGGGCGCGACCTGTTTCACCAATGTAGTTTTTTCCACAAGAACAATCTATTTTATAGACTCCTTTAAGCTAATGCCTATCAATACCATCCTTGACAGACTTCACACCTTGCCAAATAGTTCCTGATGCTGAGAATTGTGTGTTTATGTTTTTCTTCCTCAGGATTTTAGCAATCTTATCTGTTACTCCATGAATATAAGGTAGAAAAACCCTACACACTGAGGTTGGTATTGAGCCTTAGGTTTATGAGGTAACAACCTTCTTTCAGCTTTTTCTATTGATGTTTTATCCTCTTTTTCTTTGTAACCTATACTCTTTCATATGTTCAACGTTAGAAATTCAAAGGGCCATGATAACAAGAGTGTTTAAAACACCAAGTTTCTGGGCTTGGTGATGGTGGGAATCAGCGTGGATGTAGTTTTTTGTGTGGGTTGACTTTCTGAAAACCTTATGCCCTAAAGAGCCATGCTCTTTCGTGGTGATGAGAACGCCCAAAAATGGGATGCTCATGCTTTCTTCAAGCTCCATGGTAAATTTTATTTCTGGTGAGATAGAATTTAGGTGAATAAAAAACTTGTCAAGCTCTATTTTACCATGTGTCCATTTTATATTGGTATCATCGACGAATGGCTTCCACCAAGCTAGCTTCAAATGGTAAGATTCCAAGGCTTTATTTTCAAAGTATTCCATGTATAAGTTGGCCATGATTGGGGAAAGGGTTGATCCCATCGCCACACCAGAGGTCTGCTCATAATATATTCCTTGGAAGGTGAAGACAATTGATCGCAAGAAGATTTCAGCCAATTTTGCAGTTCCTGGATCAGTAATATCTTTTATAACCTAAGTGGATTCATCAAGAGGAATCTTGGTGAATAAGGACACTACGTCAAAGCTAACAAGGATGTCATCACATTCTATCTTCTCATTTTTAATAATATTAACAAAATCATGGGAGTCTTTGATGAAAGAATCAGTATTTCCGACAAGGGGTTTAAGGATTTTCGCAACATACTTAGCGAGCTCATAGGTAGGGAATCCAATGGTATTAACTATTGGTCTAAGAGGAACCCCTTCTTTATGGATCTTGGGTAACCCATAAATTCTTGGGATAATTTCACATGAAGGGATTAATTTCTTCTTTCATTTATCCTCAAGGTTGGAATCTAGAATTGTCTTTTTTACCTCCTTCATAATCTTGGGGATGGGATCATTGCTCAACTTCTTATAACTGCCCCATTTTAAGTGTTCATTCATTTTGCATACATAGTCTTCTTTATCGAAGATCATCGCTGCTCGTCCCTTATATGCCTTAAGAACCACAATTTTTTCATTGTTTCGCAAGGATTTCAAGGCTCTTTGTTCTCCTTTACTCAAATTGCTTTTGGGATTTTTGGCCTTTCTCATAATGAGGGAAAACTCTTGCCTTAATGTTTCCTTATCTTCCAAAGGAAGGTTACTAATCCCATCCTCTATGCTACATATCATTTTCTGAATGGGAAGGTTTTTCGGAGCAACTGAAAATCTCAAACCTTTGCTGAGGACATTAATTACTTCGGGATATAATTCTTGGGAAGACAAATTTACCACTTTCCTTTTTAGTTTGGTCTCAGAGGCGTTTTATAGACCCTGATTGTTGTTGCTACTTCTCGTTTCAACTGTGTTATGAGTATTACCTTTGTCCAAGTCCTGATTATGCGCATTATTATCAAACCACTGATTGCTATTAACTACGGCGCTGGGGTTATCACTATCTAAATTGTAAACAGTGTTATGCAAATAACCTATGTTGACTAAATACCGATTAATTTTGTTTTCATGCATATTACTGATATTTCTAGCAGCTCTGCGCATGGTTGATGCAATTGATGTCTGAGTTATAGTTATCTAAGCTTTTATTCTGTGTATATTTATTGATGCAAAGGTTGTCTAAATCAGCGTTAACTACATTGCTCTGTCTAATGCAAGGGCTGTTCAAATAAACAAAAGTAATCAAATTTATAAAATATTTCTCGATATTTTTCGATTCAAAAAATGTGTTCATTTCAAATAAATTAATCCATCACGATAGATAATAAATCTAGGAATAAAAGCAAATATAGATAGATTTTTTTTTTATGTCCTAACATGACAGGTCTAGTACTGTTATAGAAACTTATAAAAATATAAAACAATTTTTTTTAATTTATCTAAACTCATTTTAATGTTTGAATGAGATAAACAGACATCATTGACATTCAAATATATTCTTAAATGATCTCAAAATTAGCTGAAAAATCTAATGTTATAATCTATTTATATATAAAGAATTATTGATTTTGTTATATATAATGGAAATTAATATTTTTAAAATACAAAATTTATTTTGTAGATATAATTAGTATAGATTTATTTAATTCTTTACATAGATGAAAACTTTTTATATGCCACGTTTTTCTAAAATGAAAAAATTAAAAATGCTTACACTTTAAGATTTTTAATCATTTTTAGCACACGATAAATCTCTAGTTAAGATGGATTTATATTAAGTATGTTTGTGTGTAATTTTTAATTCTTTAAATTACATTTTTGGATGCATAAATAGATGCAATGTCTTATTGCACACTTACATTGTGTAGTCTACATAACTTAAATTTGCAAATCCAAAAACTATTTATTATGTTTTAGATCAAATCTTTATTGTATTTTAAATCAAGTTGACCAAAATTTATATGCAAAATAATGTGACAAAATGTAAAATGGTCAGAATAATTGAAATGTTTTTGATATAATTTTTTTTATATATATTTATATACAATATATGCATGCCCATGGGATGTATAGAAAATTATCACGGGGTATTCTGTTAAGGCATTTGTGGTGTAAAGTTCACCCGTTTGAAAAAAATTGAAATTGGTTCACGACTACTAAAGGCACAAGTTATGCATGCCTAATCTTTGTTTGTCTCTCTCTCTCTCTCACACACACATTACTTAAATGTTTTATGTTATTAATATATTTTTAAATGGGCATTAATATTATTTTTAGAGTGAAAGTTGCATTATCGTTTGAACAGGATATGAGAAATTTAGATTGATTGGTTATTGGGAAATCCAACGAAATATAAAAATAAAGACAAGCTAACTAAGATTTAAAATATAGATACATATTGTGAGATTTTGGTCTTTATAATCGTGGGACATTTCGAGGGTCTTTCCTTCCTTCTTGCACACGAACATCAATCCATCCTGTGATGAAGTCTAGAGAAGTATGGGTAGGTTCAATGGCTACATTTCTTTCATTTGATCCTGTCTCTATGGGGTATGTAATAGAAAATTTTTCCTTATCATTGTTTGAGTGATATGATTGATAAAGATCTTTGTCGCAATTTTTAGATGATACCAGGATCATGGTTGTATCTATTTCTTCACCATTCAAGAGATCTAGACGAGTGTGGGGAGATGACAGTAGAGGGGGGGGGGGG